>JAZAQT010000817.1:0-157000 GCA_036417435.1 Inia geoffrensis
GTGCCCTAATCTTAACCAGGACACCAACACTAACTTGTGCCCTCACACGTACGCTAACCCTTAATCGTTGTCGTACCCTAAACTGTACCCTAATCCCTCCCCATTCCCTAACCCTAACCCTAACCCGAATCCTAACCCTGACCCTCACCTGAAGCCTTACCCTCACCTGTGCCCTAATCTTAACCAGGACACTAACACTAACACTTGCCCTCACACGAACGCTAACCCTTAAGCACTGTCGTACCCTAAGCTGTACCCTAATCCCTCTGCATTCCTTAACCCTAACCCTAACCCGAATCTTAACCCTGACCCTCACCCGAAGCCTTACCCTCACCCGTGCCCTAATCTTAACCAGGACACCAAGACTAACTCGTGCCCTCAAACGTACGCTAACACTAAACCGCAGCGGTACCCTAACCTGTACCCTAATCCCTCTCCATTCCCTAACCCTAACCCTAATCTGAAACCTAACCATGACACTCACCCGAAACTTTACCCTCACCCGTGTCCTAATTTTAACCAGTACATCAACACTAACCCATGCCCTCTAACGTACGCCAACCCTAAGCCATTGCCGTACCCTAACCTGTACCCTAATCAATCCCCATTCCCTAACCCTAACCCTAACCCTAACCCTTAACGTGACCCTCTTCCGAGGCCTTACCCTCACCCGTGCCCTAATCGTAAGCAGTACACTAACACTATCTAGTGACCTCACACGTACGCTAAACCTTAAGCGTTGTGATACCCTAAACTGTGCCCTAATATCTCCCCATTCCCTAACCCTAACCCTAACCCGAATTCTATCCCTGACCCTCACCCGAAACCTTACCCTCACCCGTGCCCTAATCTTAACCAGGACACCAACACTAACTCGTGCCCTCACACGTACGCTAACCCTTAATCGTTGTTGTACCCTAAACTGTACCCTAATCCCTCCCCATTCCCTAACCCTAACCCTAACCCGAATCCTAACCCTGACCCTCACCTGAAGCCTTACCCTCACCCGTGCCCTAATCTTAACCAGGACACTAACACTAACACTTGCCCTCACACGAACACTAACCCTTAAGCACTGTCGTACCCTAAGCTGTACCCTAATCCCTCTGCATTCCTTAACCCTAACCCTAACCCGATTCCTAACCCTGACCCTCACCCGAAGCCTTACCCTCACCCGTGCCCTAATCTTAACCAGGACACCAACACTAACTCGTGCCCTCACACGTACGCTAAACCTTAAGCGTTGTCGTACCCTAAATTGTACCCTAATCCCTCCGCATTCCTTAACCCTAAACCTAACCCCATCCCTAAACCTGACCCACTTCCGATGCCCTACCCTAACCAATGCCCTAATCTTAACCAGGACACAAACACTAACTCATGCCCTCAAACGTACGCTAACCCTTAAGCATTGTCGTACCCTATCCTGTACCCTAATCCCTCCCCATTCCCTAACCCTAACCCTAAGCGAAACCCTGAACGTGGCCCTTTTCCGAGGCCTTACCCTCATCGGTGCCGTTGTCTTAACCAGTACACCAACACTAACTCGTGCCCTCACACTTACGCTAACCCTTAAGCATTGTCGTACCCTAACCTGTACCCTAATCCCTCTCCATTCCCTAAACCTAACCCTAACCCGAATCCTAACCCTGACCCTCACCCGAAGCCTTACCCTCACCCGTGCCCTAATCTTAACCAGCACACCAAGACTAACTCGTGCCCTCAAACGTATGCTAACACTAAACCGCAGCGGTACCCTAACCTGTACCCTAATCCCTCTCCATTCCCTAACCCTAACCCTAACCTTAAACCTAACCATGAAACTCACCCGAAACTTTACCCTCACCCGTGTCCTAATTTTAACCAGTACATCAACACTAACCCATGCCCTCTAACGTACACCAACCCTAAGCCATTGCCGTATCCTAACCTGTACCCTAATCAATCCCCATTCCCTAACCCTAACCCTAACCCTAACCCTTAACGTGACCCTCTTCCGAGGCCTTACCCTAACCCGTGCCCTAATCGTAAGCAGTACACTAACACTAACTAGTGACCTCACACGTACGCTAAACCTTAAGCGTTGTGGTACCCTAAACTGTGCCCTAATATCTCCCCATTCCCTAACCCTAACCCTAACCCGAATTCTATCCCTGACCCTCACCCGAAACCTTACCCTCACCCGTGCCCTAATCTTAACCAGGACACCAACACTAATTTGTGCCCTCACACGTACGCTAACCCTTAATCGTTGTCGTACCCTAAACTGTACCCTAATCCCTCCCCATTCCCTAAACCTAATCCTAAAACGAATCCTAACCCTGACCCTCACCTGAAGCCTTACCCTCACCCGTGCCCTAATCTTAACCAGGACACTAACACTAACACTTGCCCTCACACGAACGCTAACCCTTAAGCACTGTCGTACCCTAAGCTGTACCCTAATCCCTCTGCATTCCTTAACCCTAACCCTAACCCGAATCCTAACCCTGACCCTCACCCGAAGCCTTACCCTCACCCGTGCCCTAATCTTAACCAGGACACCAACACTAACTCGTGCCCTCACACGTACGCTAAACCTTAAGTGTTGTCGTACCCTAAATTGTACCCTAATCCCTCCCCATTCCTTAACTCTAACCCTAACCCCATCCCTAAACCTGACCCACTTCCGATGCCCTACCCTAACCAATGCCCTAATCTCAACCAGGACACAAACACTAACTCATGCCCTCAAACGTACGCTAACCCTTAAGCATTGTCGTACCCTATCCTGTACCCTAATCCCTCCCCATTCCCTAAACCTAACTCTAAGCGAAACCCTGAACGTGACCCTTTTCTGATTCCTTACCCTCATCGGTGCCGTTGTCTTAACCAGTACACCAACACTAACTCGTGCCCTCACACTTACGCTAACCCTTAAGCATTGTCGTACCCTAACCTGTACCGTAATCCCTCTCCATTCCCTAACCCTAACCCTAACCCGAATCCTAACCCTGACCCTCACCTGAAGCCTTACCCTCACCCGTGCCCTAATCTTAACCAGGACACCAAGACTAACTCGTGCCCTCAAACGTACGCTAACACTAAACCGCAGTGGTACCCTAACCTGTACCCTAATCCCTCTCCATTCCCTAACCCTAACCCTAACCTGAAACCTAACCATGACACTCACCCGAAACTTTACCCTCACCGGTGTCCTAATTTTAACCAGTACATCAACACTAACCCATGCCCTCTAACGTACGTCAACCCTAAGCCATTGCCGTACACTAAACTGTACCCTAATCAATCCCCATTCCCTAACCCTAACCCTAACCCTAACCCTTAACGTGACCCTCTTCCGAGGCCTTACCCTCACCCGTGCCCTAATCGTAAGCAGTACACTAACACTAACTAGTGACCTCACACGTACGCTAAACCTTAAGCGTTGTGGTACCCTAAACTGTGCCCTAATATCTCCCCATTCCCTAACCCTAACCCTAACCCGAATTCTATCCCTGACCCTCACCCAAAACCTTACCCTCACACGTGCCCTAATCTTAACCAGGACACCAACACTAACTCGTGCCCTCACACGTACGCTAACCCTTAATCGTTGTCGTACCCTAAACTGTACCCTAATCCCTCCCCATTCCCTAACCCTAACCCTAACCCGAATCCTAACCCTGACCCTCACCTGAAGCCTTACCCTCACCTGTGCCCTAATCTTAACCAGGACACCAACACTAACTCGTGCCCTCACACGTACGCTAAACCTTAAGCGTTGTCGTACCCTAAATTGTACCCTAATCCCTCCGCATTCCTTAACCCTAAACCTAACCCCATCCCTAAACCTGACCCACTTCCGATGCCCTACCCTAACCAATGCCCTAATCTTAACCAGGACACAAACACTAACTCATGCCCTCAAACGTACGCTAACCCTTAAGCATTGTCGTACCCTATCCTGTACCCTAATCCCTCCCCATTCCCTAACCCTAACCCTAAGCGAAACCCTGAACGTGACCCTTTTCCGAGGCCTTACCCTCATCGGTGACGTTGTCTTAACCAGTACACCAACACTAACTCGTGCCCTCACACTTACGCTAAACCTTAAGCATTGTCGTACCCTAACCTGTACCCTAATCCCTCTCCATTCCCTAAACCTAACCCTAACCTGAATCCTAACCCTGACCCTCACCCGAAGCCTTACCCTCACCCGTGAACTAATCTTAACCAGCACACCAAGACTAACTCGTGCCCTCAAACGTATGCTAACACTAAACCGCAGCGGTACCCTAACCTGTACCCTAATCCCTCTCCATTCCCTAACCCTAACCCTAACCTTAAACCTAACCATGAAACTCACCCGAAACTTTACCCTCACCCGTGTCCTAATTTTAACCAGTACATCAACACTAACCCATGCCCTCTAACGTACACCAACCCTAAGCCATTGCCGTACCCTAACCTGTACCCTAATCAATCCCCATTCCCTAACCCTAACCCTAACCATAACCCTTAACGTGACCCTCTTCCGAGGCCTTACCCTCACCCGTGCCCTAATCGTAAGCAGTACACTAACACTAACTAGTGACCTCACACGTATGCTAAACCTTAAGCGTTGTGGTTCCCTAAACTGTGCCCTAATATCTCCCCATTCCCTAACCCTAACCCTAACCCGAATTCTATCCCTGACCCTCACCCGAAAACTTACCCTCACCCGTGCCCTAATCTTAACCAGGACACCAACACTAATTTGTGCCCTCACACGTACGCTAACCCTTAATCGTTGTCGTACCCTAAACTGTACCCTAATCCCTCCCCATTCCCTAACCCTAACCCTAACCCGAATCCTAACCCTGACCCTCACCTGAAGCCTTACCCTCACCCGTGCCCTAATCTTAACCAGGACACTAACACTAACACTTGCCCTCACACGAACGCTAACCCTTAAGCACTCTCGTACCCTAAGCTGTACCCTAATCCCTCTGCATTCCTTAACCCCAACCCTAAACCGAATCCTAACCCTGACCCTCACCCGAAGCCTTACCCTCACCCGTGCCCTAATCTTAACCAGGACACCAACACTAACGCGTGCCCTCACACGTACGCGAAACCTTAAGCGTTGTCGTACCCTAAATTGTACCCTAATCCCTCGCCATTCCTTAACCCTAACCCTAACCCCATCCCTAAACCTGACCCTCTTCCGATGCCCTACCCTAACCAATGCCCTAATCTTAACCAGGACACAAACACTAACTCATTCCCTCAAACGTACGCTAACCCTTAAGCATTGTCGTACCCTATCCTGTACCCTAATCCCTCCCCATTCCCTAACCCTAACCCTAAGCGAAACCCTGAATGTGACCCTTTTCCGAGGCCTTACCCTCATCGGTGCCGTTGTCTTAAACAGTACACCAACACTAACTCGTGCCCTCACACTTACGCTAACCCTTAAGCATTGTCGTACCCTAACCTGTACCCTAATACCTCTCCATTCCCTAACCCTAACCCTAACCCGAATCCTAACCCTGACCCTCACCCGAAGCCTTACCCTCACCCGTGCCCTAATCTTAACCAGGACACCAAGACTAACTCGTGCCCTCACACGTACGCTAACACTAAACCGCAGCGGTACCCTAACCTGTACCCTAATCCCTCTCCATTCCCTAACCCTAACCCTAACCTGAAACCTAACCATGACACTCACCCGAAACTTTACCCTCACCCGTGTCCTAATTTTAACCAGTACATCAACACTAACCCATGCCCTCTAACGTAGGCCAACCCTAAGCCATTGCCGTACCCTAACCTGTACCCTAATCAATCCCCATTCCCTAACCCTAACCCTAACCCTAACCCTTAACGTGACCCTCTTCCGAGGCCTTACCCTCACCCGTGCCCTAATCGTAAGCAGTACACTAACATTAACTAGTGACCTCACACGTACGCTAAACCTTAAGCGTTGTGGTGCCCTAAACTGTGCCCTAATATCTCCCCATTCCCTAACCCTAACCCTAACCCGAATTCTATCCCTGACCCTCACCCGAAACCTTACCCTCACCCGTGCCTTAATCTTAACTAGGACACCAACACTAACTCGTGCCCTCACACGTACGCTAACCCTTTATCGTTGTCGTACCCTAAACTGTACCCTAATCCCTCCCCATTCCCTAACCCTAACCCTAACCCGAATCCTAACCCTGACCCTCACCTGAAGCCTTACCCTCACCCGTGCCCTAATCTTAACCAGGACACTAACACTAACTCGTGCCCTCACACGAACGCTAACCCTTAAGCACTGTCGTACCCTAAGCTGTACCCTAATCCCTCTGCATTCCTTAACCCTAACCCTAACCCGAATCCTAACCCTGACCCTCACCCGAAGCCTTACCCTCACCCGTGCCCTAATCTTAACCAGGACACCAACACTAACGCGTGCCCTCACACGTACGCTAACCCTTTATCGTTGTCGTACCCTAAACTGTACCCTAATCCCTCCCCATTCCCTAACCCTAACCCTAACCCGAATCCTAACCCTGACCCTCACCTGAAGCCTTACCCTCACCCTTGCCCTAATCTTAACCAGGACACTAACACTAAACCTTGCACTCACACGAACGCTAACCCTTAAGCACTCTCGTACCCTAAGCTGTACCCTAATCCCTCTGCATTCCTTAACCCTAACCCTAACCCGAATCCTAACCCTGACCCTCACCCGAAGCCTTACCCTCACCCGTGCCCTAATCTTAACCAGGACACCAACACTAACTCGTGCCCTCACACGTACGCTAAACCTTAAGCGTTGTCGTACCCTAAATTGTACCCTAATCCCTCCCCATTCCTTAACCCTAACCCTAACCCCATCCCTAAACCTGACCCACTTCCGATGCCCTACCCTAACCAATGCCCTAATCTTAACCAGGACACAAACACTAACTCATGCCCTCAAACGTACGCTAACCCTTAAGCATTGTCGTACCCTATCCTGTACCCTAATCCCTCCCCATTCCCTAACCCTAACCCTAAGCGAAACCCTGAACGTGACCCTTTTCCGAGGCCTTACCCTCATCGGTGCCGTTGTCTTAACCAGTACACCAACACTAACTCGTGCCCTCACACTTACGCTAACCCTTAAGCATTGTCGTACCCTAACCTGTACCCTAATCCCTCTCCATTCCCTAACCCTAACCCTAACCCGAATCCTAACCCTGACCCTCACCCGAAGCCTTACCCTCACCCGTGCCCTAATCTTAACCAGGACACCAAGACTAACTCGTGCCCTCAAACGTACGCTAACACTAAACCGCAGCGGTTCCCTAACCTGTACCCTAATCTCTCTCCATTCCCTAACCCTAACCCTAACCTGAAACCGAACCATGACACTCACCCGAAACTTTACCCTCACCCGTGTCCTAATTTTAACCAGTACATCAACACTAACCCATGCCCTCTAACATACGCCAACCGTAAGCCATTGCCGTACCCTAACCTGTACCCTAATCAATCCCCATTCCCTAACCCTAACCCTAACGCTAACCCTTAACGTGACCCTCTTCCGAGGCCTTACCCTCACCCGTGCCCTAATCGTAAGCAGTACACTAACACTAACTAGTGACCTCACACGTACGCTAAACCTTAAGCGTTGTGGTGCCCTAAACTGTACCCTAATCCCTCCCCATTCCCTAACCCTAACCCTAACCCGAATCCTAACACTGACCCTCACCTGAAGCCTTACCCTCACCCGTGCCCTAATCTTAACCAGGACACTAACACTAACCCTTGCACTCACACGTACGCTAACCCTTTATCGTTGTCGTACCCTAAGCTGTACCCTAATCCCTCTGCATTCCTTAACCCTAACCCTAACCCGAATCCTAACCCTGACCCTCACCCGAAGCCTTACCCTCACCCGTGCCCTAATCTTAACCAGGACACCAACACTAACTCGTGCCCTCACACGTACGCTAAACCTTAAGCGTTGTCGTACCCTAAATTGTACCCTAATCCCTCCCCATTCCTTAACCCTAACCCTAACCTCATCCCTAAACCTGACCCACTTCCGATGCCCTACCCTAACCAATGCCCTAATCTTAACCAGGACACAAACACTAACTCGTGCCCTCAAACATACGCTAACCCTTAAGCATTGTCGTACCCTATCCTGTACCCTAATCCCTCCCCATTCCCTAACCCTAACCCTAAGCGAAACCCTGAACGTGACCCTTCTCCGAGGCCTTACCCTCATCGGTGCCGTTGTCTTAACCAGTACACCAACACTAACTCGTGCCCTCACACTTACGCTAACCCTTAAGCATTGTCGTACCCTAACCTGTACCCTAATCCCTCTCCATTCCCTAACCCTAACCCTAACCCGAATCCTAACCCTGACCCTCACCCGAAGCCTTACCCTCACCCGTGCCCTAATCTTAACCAGGACACCAAGACTAACTCGTGCCCTCAAACGTACGCTAACACTAAACCGCAGCGGTACCCTAACCTGTACCCTAATCCCTCTCCATTCCCTAACCCTAACCCTAACCTGAAACCTAACCATGACACTCACCCGAAACTTTACCCTCACCCGTGTCCTAATTTTAACCAGTACATCAACACTAACCCATGCCCTCTAACGTACGCCAACCGTAAGCCATTGCCGTACCCTAACCTGTACCCTAATCAATCCCCATTCCCTAACCCTAACCCTAATGCTAACCCTTAACGTGACCCTCTTCCGAGGCCTTACCCTCACCCGTGCCCTAATCGTAAGCAGTACACTGACCCTAACTAGTGACCTCACACGTACGCTAAACCTTAAGCGTTGTGGTGCCCTAAACTGTGCCCTAATATCTCCCCATTCCCTAACCCTAACCCTAACCCGAATTCTATCCCTGACCCTCACCCGAAACCTTACCCTCACCCGTGCCTTAATCTTAACTAGGACAACAACACTAACTCGTGCCCTCACACGTACGCTAACCCTTTATCGTTGTCGTACCCTAAACTGTACCCTAATCCCTCCCCATTCCCTAACCCTAACCCTAAACCGAATCCTAACACTGACCCTCACCTGAAGCCTTACCCTCACCCGTGCCCTAATCTTAACCAGGACACTAACACTAACCCTTGCACTCACACGTACGCTAACCCTTTATCATTGTCGTACCCTAAGCTGTACCCTAATCCCTCCGCATTCCTTAACCCTAACCCTAACCCGAATCCTAACCCTGACCCTCACCCGAAGCCTTACCCTCACCCGTGCCCTAATCTTAACCAGGACACCAACACTAACTCGTGCCCTCACACGTACGCTAAACCTTAAGCGTTGTCGTACCCTAAATTGTACCCTAATCCCTCCCCATTCCTTAACCCTAACCCTAACCCCATCCCTAAACCTGACCCACTTCCGATGCCCTACCCTAACCAATGCCCTAATCTTAACCAGGACACAAACACTAACTCGTGCCCTCAAACGTACGCTAACCCTTAAGCATTGTCGTACCCTATCCTGTACCCTAATCCCTCCCCATTTCCTAACCCTAACCCTAAGCGAAACCCTGAACGTGACCCTTTTCCGAGGCCTTACCCTCATCGGTGCCGTTGTCTTAACCAGTACACCAACACTAACTCGTGCCCTCACACTTACGCTAACCCTTAAGCATTGTCGTACCCTAACCTGTACCCTAATCCCTCTCCATTCCCTAACCCTAACCCTAACCCGAATCCTAACCCTGACCCTCACCCGAAGCCTTACCCTCACCCGTGCCCTAATCTTAACCAGGACACCAAGACTAACTCGTGCCCTCAAACGTACGCTAACACTAAACCGCAGCGGTTCCCTAACCTGTACCCTAATCTCTCTCCATTCCCTAACCCTAACCCTAACCTGAAACCGAACCATGACACTCACCCGAAACTTTACCCTCACCCGTGTCCTAATTTTAACCAGTACATCAACACTAACCCATGCCCTCTAACATACGCCAACCGTAAGCCATTGCCGTACCCTAACCTGTACCCTAATCAATCCCCATTCCCTAACCCTAACCCTAACGCTAACCCTTAACGTGACCCTCTTCCGAGGCCTTACCCTCACCCGTGCCCTAATCGTAAGCAGTACACTAACACTAACTAGTGACCTCACACTTACGCTAAACCTTAAGCGTTGTGGTGCCCTAAACTGTGCCCTAATATCTCCCCATTCCCTTACCCTAAACCTAACCCGAATTCTATCCCTGACCCTCACCCGAAACCTTACCCTCACCCGTGCCTTAATCTTAACTAGGACACCAACACTAACTCGTGCCCTCACACGTACGCTAACCCTTTATCGTTGTCGTACCCTAAACTGTACCCTAATCCCTCCCCATTCCCTAACCCTAACCCTAAGCGAAACCCTGAACGTGACCCTTTTCCGAGGCCTTACCCTCATCGGTGCCGTTGTCTTAACCAGTACACCAACACTAACTCATGCCCTCACACTTACGCTAACCCTTAAGCATT
This sequence comes from Inia geoffrensis, assembly GCA_036417435.1. NCBI lineage: Eukaryota > Metazoa > Chordata > Mammalia > Artiodactyla > Iniidae > Inia > Inia geoffrensis. The sequence continues at coordinate 10,486 of JAZAQT010000817.1, forward strand.
GTCGTACCCTAACCTGTACCCTAATCCCTCTCCATTCCCTAACCCTAAACCTAACCCGAATCCTAACCCTGACCCTCACCCGAAGCCTTACCCTCACCCGTGCCCTAATCTTAACCAGGACACCAAGACTAACTCGTGCCCTCAAACGTACGCTAACACTAAACCGCAGCGGTACCCTAACCTGTACCCTAATCCCTCTCCATTCCCTAACCCTAACCCTAACCTGAAACCTAACCATGACACTCACCCGAAACTTTACCCTCACCCGTGTCCTAATTTTAACCAGTACATCAACACTAACCCATGCCCTCTAACGTACGCCAACCGTAAGCCATTGCCGTACCCTAACCTGTACCCTAATCAATCCCCATTCCCTAACCCTAACCCTAAAGCTAACCCTTAACGTGACCCTCTTCCGAGGCCTTACCCTCACCCGTGCCCTAATCGTAAGCAGTACACTGACCCTAACTAGTGACCTCACACGTACGCTAAACCTTAAGCGTTGTGGTGCCCTAAACTGTGCCCTAATATCTCCCCATTCCCTAACCCTAACCCTAACCCGAATTCTATCCCTGACCCTCACCCGAAACCTTACCCTCACCCGTGCCTTAATCTTAACTAGGACAACAACACTAACTCGTGCCCTCACACGTATGCTAACCCTTTATCGTTGTCGTACCCTAATCTGTACCCTAATCCCTCCCCATTCCCTAACCCTAACCCTAAACCGAATCCTAACACTGACCCTCACCTGAAGCCTTACCCTCACCCGTGCCCTAATCTTAACCAGGACACTAACACTAACCCTTGCACTCACACGTACGCTAACCCTTTATCGTTGTCGTACCCTAAGCTGTACCCTAATCCCTCTGCATTCCTTAACCCTAACCCTAACCCGAATCCTAACCCTGACCCTCACCCGAAGCCTTACCCTCACCCGTGCCCTAATCTTAACCAGGACACCAACACTAACTCGTGCCCTCACACGTACGCTAAACCTTAAGCGTTGTCGTACCTTAAATTGTACCCTAATCCCTCCCCATTCCTTAACCCTAACCCTAAACCCATCCCTAAACCTGACCCACTTCCGATGCCCTACCCTAACCAATGCCCTAATCTTAACCAGGACACAAACACTAACTCGTGCCCTCAAACGTACGCTAACCCTTAAGCATTGTCGTACCCTATCCTGTACCCTAATCCCTCCCCATTCCCTAACCCTAACCCTAAGCGAAACCCTGAACGTGACCCTTTTCCGAGGCCTTACCCTCATCGGTGCCGTTGTCTTAACCAGTACACCAACACTAACTCGTGCCCTCACACTTACGCTAACCCTTAAGCATTGTCGTACCCTAACCTGTACCCTAATCCCTCTCCATTCCCTAACCCTAACCCTAACCCGAATCCTAACCCTGACCATCACCCGAAGCCTTAACCTCACCCGTGCCCTAATCTTAACCAGGACACCAAGACTAACTCGTGCCCTCAAACGTACGCTAACACTAAACCGCAGCGGTTCCCTAACCTGTACCCTAATCTCTCTCCATTCCCTAACCCTAACCCTAACCTGAAACCGAACCATGACACTCACCCGAAACTTTACCCTCACCCGTGTCCTAATTTTAACCAGTACATCAACACTAACCCATGCTCTCTAACATACGCCAACCGTAAGCCATTGCCGTACCCTAACCTGTACCCTAATCAATCCCCATTCCCTAACCCTAACCCTAACGCTAACCCTTAACGTGACCCTCTTCCGAGGCCTTACCCTCACCCGTGCCATAATCGTAAGCAGTACACTAAAACTAACTAGTGACCTCACACGTACGCTAAACCTTAAGCGTTGTGGTGCCCTAAACTGTGCCCTAATATCTCCCCATTCCCTAACCCTAACCCTAACCCGAATTCTATCCCTGACCCTCACCCGAAACCTTACCCTCACCCGTGCCTTAATCTTAACTAGGACACCAACACTAACTCGTGCCCTCACACGTACGCTAACCCTTTATCGTTGTCGTACCCTAAACTGTACCCTAATCCCTCCCCATTCCCTAACCCTAACCCTAACCCGAATCCTAACCCTGACCCTCACCTGAAGCCTTACCCTCACCCGTGCCCTAATCTTAACCAGGACACTAACACTAACCCTTGCCCTCACACGAACGCTAACCCTTAAGCACTCTCGTACCCTAAGCTGTACCCTAATCCCTCTGCATTCCTTAACCCTAACCCTAACCCGAATCCTAATCCTGACCCTCAACCGAAGCCTTACCCTCACCCGTGCCCTAATCTTAACCAGGACACCAACACTAACTCGTGCCCTCACACGTACGCTAAACCTTAAGCGTTGTCGTACCCTAAATTGTACCCTAATCCCTCCCCATTCCTTAACCCTAACCCTAACCCCATCCCTAAACCTGACCCACTTCCGATGCCCTACCCTAACCAATGCCCTAATCTTAACCAGGACACAAACACTAACTCATGCCCTCAAACGTACGCTAACCCTTAAGCATTGTCGTACCCTATCCTGTACCCTAATCCCTCCCCATTCCCTAACCCTAACCCTAAGCGAAACCCTGAACGTGACCCTTTTCCGAGGCCTTACCCTCATCGGTGCCGTTGTCTTAACCAGTACACCAACACTAACTCATGCCCTCACACTTACGCTAACCCTTAAGCATTGTCGTACCCTAACCTGTACCCTAATCCCTCTCCATTCCCTAACCCTAAACCTAACCCGAATCCTAACCCTGACCCTCACCCGAAGCCTTACCCTCACCCGTGCCCTAATCTTAACCAGGACACCAAGACTAACTCGTGCCCTCAAACGTACGCTAACACTAAACCGCAGCGGTACCCTAACCTGTACCCTAATCCCTCTCCATTCCCTAACCCTAACCCTAACCTGAAACCTAACCATGACACTCACCCGAAACTTTACCCTCACCCGTGTCCTAATTTTAACCAGTACATCAACACTAACCCATGCCCTCTAACGTACGCCAACCGTAAGCCATTGCCGTACCCTAACCTGTACCCTAATCAATCCCCATTCCCTAACCCTAACCCTAATGCTAACCCTTAACGTGACCCTCTTCCGAGGCCTTACCCTCACCCGTGCCCTAATCGTAAGCAGTACACTGACCCTAACTAGTGACCTCACACGTACGCTAAACCTTAAGCGTTGTGGTGCCCTAAACTGTGCCCTAATATCTCCCCATTCCCTAACCCTAACCCTAACCCGAATTCTATCCCTGACCCTCACCCGAAACCTTACCCTCACCCGTGCCTTAATCTTAACTAGGACAACAACACTAACTGGTGCCCTCACACGTACGCTAACCCTTTATCGTTGTCGTACCCTAAACTGTACCCTAATCCCTCCCCATTCCCTAACCCTAACCCTAAACCGAATCCTAACACTGACCCTCACCTGAAGCCTTACCCTCACCAGTGCCCTAATCTTAACCAGGACACTAACACTAACCCTTGCACTCACACGAACGCTAACCCTTAAGCACTCTCGTACCCTAAGCTGTACCCTAATCCCTCTGCATTCCTTAACCCTAACCCTAACCCGAATCCTAACCCTGACCCTCACCCGAAGCCTTACCCTCACCCGTGCCCTAATCTTAACCAGGACACCAACACTAACGCGTGCCCTCACACGTACGCTAAACCTTAAGCGTTTTCGTACCCTAAATTGTACCCTAATCCCTCCCCATTCCTTAACCCTAACACTAACCCCATCCCTAAACCTGACCCACTTCCGATGCCCTACCCTAACCAATGCCCTAATCTTAACCAGGACTCAAACACTAACTCATTCCCTCAAACGTACGCTAACCCTTAAGCATTGTCGTACCCTATCCTGTACCCTAATCCCTCCCCATTCCCTAACCGTAACCCTAAGCGAAACCCTTAACGTGAGCCTTTTCCGAGGCCTTACCCTCATCGGTGCCGTTGTCTTAACAAGTACACCAACACTAACTCGTGCCCTCACACTTACGCTAACCCTTAAGCATTGTCGTACCCTAACCTGTACCCTAATCCCTCTCCATTCCCTAACCCTAACCCTAACCCGAAGCCTTACCCTCACCCGTGCCCTAATCTTAACCAGGACACCAAGACTAACTCGTGCCCTCAAACGTACGCTAACACTAAACCGCAGCGGTACCCTAACCTGTACCCTAATCCCTCTCCATTCCCTAACCCTAACCCTAACCTGAAACCTAACCATGACACTCACCCGAAACTTTACCCTCACCCGTGTCCTAATTTTAACCAGTACATCAACACTAACCCATGCCCTCTAACGTACGCCAACCCTATGCCATTGCCGTACCCTAACCTGTACCCTAATCAATCCCCATTCCCTAACCCTAACCCTAACGCTAACCCTTAACGTGACTCTCTTCCGAGGCCTTACCCTCACCCGTGCCCTAATCGTAAGCAGTACACTAACACTAACTCGTGACCTCACACGTACGCTAAACCTTAAGCGTTGTCGTACCCTAAATTGTACCCTAATCCCTCCCCATTCCTTAACCCTAACCCTAACCCCATCCCTAAACCTGACCCACTTCCGATGCCCTACCCTAACCAATGCCCTAATCTTAACCAGGACACAAACACTAACTCATGCCCTCAAACGTACGCTAACCCTTAAGCATTGTCGTACCCTATCCTGTACCCTAATCCCTCCCCATTCCCTAACCCTAACCCTAAGCGAAACCCTGAACGTGACCCTTTTCCGAGGCCTTACCCTCATCGGTGCCGTTGTCTTAACCAGTACACCAACACTAACTCATGCCCTCACACTTACGCTAACCCTTAAGCATTGTCGTACCCTAACCTGTACCCTAATCCCTCTCCATTCCCTAACCCTAACCCTAACCCGAATCCTAACCCTGACCCTCACCCGAAGCCTTACCCTCACCCGTGCCCTAATCTTAACCAGGACACCAAGACTAACTCGTGCCCTCAAACGTACGCTAACACTAAACCGCAGCGGTACCCTAACCTGTACCCTAATCCCTCTCCATTCCCTAACCCTAACCCTAACCTGAAACCTAACCATGACACTCACCCGAAACTTTACCCTCACCCGTGTCCTAATTTTAACCAGTACATCAACACTAACCCATGCCCTCTTACGTACGCCAACCCTAAGCCATTGCCGTACCCTAACCTGTACCCTAATCAATCCCCATTCCCTAACCCTAACCCTAAGCGAAACCCTTAACGTGACCCTCTTCCGAGGCCTTACCCTCACCCGTGCCCTAATCGTAAGCAGTACACTAACACTAACTAGTGACCTCACACGTACGCTAAACCTTAAGCGTTGTGATGCCCTAAACTGTGCCCTAATATCTCCCCATTCCCTAACCCTAACCCTAACCCGAATTCTATCCCTGACCCTCACCCGAAACCTTACCCTCACCCGTGCCTTAATCTTAACTAGGACACCAACACTAACTCGTGCCCTCACACGTACGCTAACCCTTTATCGTTGTCGTACCCTTAACTGTACCCTAATCCCTCCCCATTCCCTAACCCTATCCCTAACCCGAATCCTAACCCTGACCCTCACCTGAAGCCTTACCCTCACCCGTGCCCTAATCTTAACCAGGACACTAACACTAACCCTTGCCCTCACACGAACGCTAACCCTTAAGCACTCTCGTACCCTAAGCTGTACCCTAATCCCTCTGCATTCCTTAACCCTAACCCTAACCCGAATCCTAACCCTGACCCTCACCCGAAGCCTTACCCTCACCCGTGCCCTAATCTTAACCAGGACACCAACACTAACTCGTGCCCTCACACGTACGCTAAACCTTAAGCGTTGTCGTACCCTAAATTGTACCCTAATCCCTCCCCATTCCTTAACCCTAACCCTAACCCCATCCCTAAACCTGACCCAATTCCGATGCCCTACCCTAACCAATGCCCTAATCTTAACCAGGACACAAACACTAACTCATGCCCTCAAACGTACGCTAACCCTTAAGCATTGTCGTACCCTATCCTGTACCCTAATCCCTCCCCATTCCCTAACCCTAACCCTAAGCGAAACCCTGAAGGTGACCCTTTTCCGAGGCCTTACCCTCATCGGTGCCGTTGTCTTAACCAGTACACCAACACTAACTCGTGCCCTCACACTTACGCTAACCCTTAAGCATTGTCGTACCCTAACCTGTACCATAATCCCTCTCCATTCCTAAACCCTAACCCTAACCCGAATCCTAACCCTGACCCTCACCCGAAGCCTTACCCTCACCCGTGCCCTAATCTTAACCAGGACACCAAGACTAACTCGTGCCCTCACACGTACGCTAACACTAAACCGCAGCGGTACCCTAACCTGTACCCTAATCCCTCTCCATTCCCTAACCCTAACCGTAACCTGAAACCTAACCATGACACTCACCCGAAACTTTACCCTCACCCGTGTCCTAATTTTAACCAGTACATCAACACTAACCCATGCCCTCTAACGTACGCCAACCCTAAGCCATTGCCGTACCCTAACCTGTACCCTAATCAATCCCCATTCCCTAACCCTAACCCTAACCCTAACCCTTAACGTGACCCTCTTCCGAGGCCTTACCCTCACCCGTGCCCTAATCGTAAGCAGTACACTAACACTAACTAGTGACCTCACACGTACGCTAAACCTTAAGCGTTGCGGTACCCTAAACTGTGCCCTAATATCTCCCCATTCCCTAACCCTAACCCTAACCCGAATTCTATCCCTGACCCTCACCCGAAACCTTACCCTCACCCGTGCCCTAATCTTAACCAGGACACCAACACTAACTTGTGCCCTCACACGTACGCTAACCCTTAATCGTTTTCGTACCCTAAACTGTACCCTAATCCCTCCCCATTCCCTAACCCTAACCCTAACCCGAATCCTAACCCTGACCCTCACCTGAAGCCTTACCCTCACCCGTGCCCTAATCTTAACCAGGACACTAACACTAACCCTTGCCCTCACACGAACGCTAACCCTTAAGCACTGTCGTACCCTAAGCTGTACCCTAATCCCTCTGCATTCCTTAACCCTAACCCTAACCCGAATCCTAACCCTGACCCTCACTCGAAGCCTTACCCTCACCCGTGCCCTAATCTTAACCAGGACACCAACACTAACTCGTGCCCTCACACGTACGCTAAACCTTAAGCGTTGTCGTACCCTAAATTGTACCCTAATCCCTCCCCATTCCTTAACCCTAACCCTAACCCCATCCCTAAACCTGACCCACTTCCGATGCCCTACCCTAACCAATGCCCTAATCTTAACCAGGACACAAACACTAACTCATGCCCTCAAACGTACGCTAACCCTTAAGCATTGTCGTACCCTATCCTGTACCCTAATCCCTCCCCATTCCCTAACCCTAACCCTAAGCGAAACCCTGAAGGTGACCCTTTTCCGAGGCCTTACCCTCATCGGTGCCGTTGTCTTAACCAGTACACCAACACTAACTCGTGCCCTCACACTTACGCTAACACTTAAGCATTGTCGTACCCTAACCTGTACCCTAATCCCTCTCCATTCCTAAACCCTAACCCTAACCCGAATCCTAACCCTGACCCTCACCCGAAGCCTTACCCTCACCCGTGCCCTAATCTTAACCAGGACACCAAGACTAACTCGTGCCCTCACACGGACGCTAACACTAAACCGCAGCGGTACCCTAACCTGTACCCTAATCCCTCTCCATTCCCTAACCCTAACCGTAACCTGAAACCTAACCATGACACTCACCCGAAACTTTACCCTCACCCGTGTCCTAATTTTAACCAGTACATCAACTCTAACCCATGCCCTCTAACGTACGCCAACCCTAAGCCATTGCCGTACCCTAACCTGTACCCTAATCAATCCCCATTCCCTAACCCTAACCCTAACCCTAACCCTTAACGTGACCCTCTTCCGAGGCCTTACCCTCACCCGTGCCCTAATCGTAAGCAGTACACTAACACTAACTAGTGACCTCACACGTACGCTAAACCTTAAGCGTTGTGGTACCCTAAACTGTGCCCTGATATCTCCCCATTCCCTAACCCTAACCCTAACCCGAATTCTATCCCTGACCCTCACCCGAAACCTTACCCTCACCCGTGCCCTAATCTTAACCAGGACACCAACACTAACTTGTGCCCTCACACGTACGCTAACCCTTAATCGTTGTCGTACCCTAAACTGTACCCTAATCCCTCCCCATTCCCTAACCCTAACCCTAACCCGAATCCTAACCCTGACCCTCACCTGAAGCCTTACCCTCACCCGTGCCCTAATCTTAACCAGGACACTAACACTAACCCTTGCTCTCACACGAACGCTAACCCTTAAGCACTGTCGTACCCTAAGCTGTACCCTAATCCCTCTGCATTCCTTAACCCTAACCCTAACCCGAATCCTAACCCTGACCCTCACCCGAAGCCTTACCCTCACCCGTGCCCTAATCTTAACCAGGACACCAACACTAACTCGTGCCCTCACACGTACGCTAAACCTTAAGCGTTGTCGTACCCTAAATTGTACCCTAATCCCTCCCCATTCCTTAACCCTAACCCTAACCCCATCCCTAAACCTGACCCACTTCCGATGCCCTACCCTAACCAATGCCCTAATCTTAACCAGGACACAAACACTAACTCATGCCCTCAAACGTACGCTAACCCTTAAGCATTGTCGTACCCTATCCTGTACCCTAATCCCTCCCCATTCCCGAACCCTAACCCTAAGCGAAACCCTGAAGGTGACCCTTTTCCGAGGCCTTAAACTCATCGGTGCCGTTGTCTTAACCAGTACACCAACACTAACTCGTGCCCTCACACTTACGCTAACCCTTAAGCATTGTCGTACCCTAACCTGTACCCTAATCCCTCTCCATTCCCTAACCCTAACCCTAACCCGAATCCTAACCCTGACCCTCACCCGAAGCCTTAACCTCACCCGTGCCCTAATCTTAACCAGGACACCAACACTAACTCGTGCCCTCTCACGTACGCTAACACTAAACCGCAGCGGTACCCTAACCTGTACCCTAATCCCTCTCCATTCCCTAACCCTAACCCTAACCTGAAACCTAACCATGACACTCACCCGAAACTTTACCCTCACCTGTGTCCTAATTTTAACCAGAACATCAACACTAACCCATGCCCTCTAACGTACGCCAACCCTAAGCCATTGCCGTACCCTAACCTGTACCCTAATCAATCCCCATTCCCTAACCCTAACCCTAACCCTAACCCTTAACGTGACCCTCTTCCGAGGCCTTACCCTCACCCGTGCCCTAATCGTAAGCAGTACACTAACACTAACTAGTGACCTCACACGTACGCTAAACCTTAAGCGTTGTGGTACCCTAAACTGTGCCCTAATATCTCCCCATTCCCTAACCCTAACCCTAACCCGAATTCTATCCCTGACCCTCACCCGAAACCTTACCCTCACCCGTGCCCTAATCTTAACCAGGACACCAACACTAACTTGTGCCCTCACACGTACGCTAACCCTTAATCGTTGTCGTACCCTAAACTGTACCCTAATCCCTCCCCATTCCCTAACCCTAACCCTAACCCGAATCCTAACCCTGACCCTCACCTGAAGCCTTACCCTCACCCGTGCCCTAATCTTAACCAGGACACTAACACTAACCCTTGCTCTCACACGAACGCTAACCCTTAAGCACTGTCGTACCCTAAGCTGTACCCTAATCCCTCTGCATTCCTTAACCCTAACCCTAACCCGAATCCTAACCCTGACCCTCACCCGAAGCCTTACCCTCACCCGTGCCCTAATCTTAACCAGGACACCAACACTAACTCGTGCCCTCACACGTACGCTAAACCTTAAGCGTTGTCGTACCCTAAATTGTACCCTAATCCCTCCCCATTCCTTAACCCTAACCCTAACCCCATCCCTAAACCTGACCCACTTCCGATGCCCTACCCTAACCAATGCCCTAATCTTAACCAGGACACAAACACTAACTCATGCCCTCAAACGTACGCTAACCCTTAAGCATTGTCGTACCCTATCCTGTACCCTAATCCCTCCCCATTCCCGAACCCTAACCCTAAGCGAAACCCTGAAGGTGACCCTTTTCCGAGGCCTTAAACTCATCGGTGCCGTTGTCTTAACCAGTACACCAACACTAACTCGTGCCCTCACACTTACGCTAACCCTTAAGCATTGTCGTACCCTAACCTGTACCCAAATCCCTCTCCATTCCCTAACCCTAACCCTAACCCGAATCCTAACCCTGACCCTCACCCGAAGCCTTAACCTCACCCGTGCCCTAATCTTAACCAGGACACCAACACTAACTCGTGCCCTCACACGTACGCTAACACTAAACCGCAGCGGTACCCTAACCTGTACCCTAATCCCTCTCCATTCCCTAACCCTAACCCTAACCTGAAACCTAACCATGACACTCACCCGAAACTTTACCCTCACCCGTGTCCTAATTTTAACCAGAACATCAACACTAACCCATGCCCTCTAACGTACGCCAACCCTAAGCCATTGCCGTACCCTAACCTGTACCCTAATCAATCCCCATTCCCTAACCCTAACCCTATGCGAAACCCTTAACGTGACCCTCTTCCGAGGCCTTACCCTCACCCGTGCCCTAATCGTAAGCAGTACACTAACACTAACTAGTGACCTCACACGTACGCTAAACCTTAAGCGTTGTGGTGCCCTAAACTGTGCCCTAATATCTCCCCATTCCCTAACCCTAACCCTAACCCGAATTCTATCCCTGACCCTCACCCGAAACCTTACCCTCACCCGTGCCTTAATCTTAACTAGGACACCAACACTAACTCGTGCCCTCACACGTACGCTAACACTTTATCGTTTTCGTACCCTTAACTGTACCCTAATCCCTCCCCATTCCCTAACCCTAACCCTAACCCGAATCCTAACCCTGACCCTCACCTGAAGCCTTACCCTCACCCGTGCCCTAATCTTAACCAGGACACTAACACTAACCCTTGCCCTCACACGAACGCTAACCCTTAAGCACTCTCGTACCCTAAGCTGTACCCTAATCCCTCTGCATTCCTTAACCCTAACCCTAACCCGAATCCTAACCCTGACCCTCACCCGAAGCCTTACCCTCACCCGTGCCCTAATCTTAACCAGGACACCAACACTAACTCGTGCCCTCACACGTACGCTAAACCTTAAGCGTTGTCGTACCCTAAATTGTACCCTAATCCCTCCGCATTCCTTAACCCTAACCCTAACCCCATCCCTAAACCTGACCCACTTCCGATGCCCTACCCTAACCAATGCCCTAATCTTAACCAGGACACAAACACTAACTCATGCCCTCAAACGTACGCTAACCCTTAAGCATTGTCGTACCCTATGCTGTACCCTAATCCCTCCCCATTCCCTAACCCTAACCCTAAGCGAAACCCTGAACGTGACCCTTTTCCGAGGCCTTACCCTCATCGGTGCCGTTGTCTTAACCAGTACACCAACACTAACTCGTGCCCTCACACTTACGCTAACCCTTAAGCATTGTCGTACCCTAACCTGTACCCTAATCCCTCTCCATTCCCTAACCCTAACCCTAACCCGAATCCTAACCCTGACCCTCACCCGAAGCCTTACCCTCACCCGTGCCCTAATCTTAACCAGGACACCAAGACTAACTCGTGCCCTCACACGTATGCTAACCCTTAAGCACTCTCGTACCCTAAGCTGTACCCTAATCCCTCTGCATTCCTTAACCCTAACCCTAACCCGAATCCTAACCCTGACCCTCACCCGAAGCCTTACCCTCACCCGTGCCCTAATCTTAACCAGTACACCAACACTAACTCGTGCCCTCACACGTACGCTAAACCTTAAGCATTGTCGTACCCTAGCCTGTACCCGAATCCCTCTCCATTCCCTAACCCTAACCGTAACCTGAAACCTAACCATGACACTCACCCGAAACTTTACCCTCACCCGTGTCCTAATTTTAACCAGTACATCAACACTAACCCATGCCCTCTAACGTACGCCAACCCTAAGCCATTGCCGTACCCTAACCTGTACCCTAATCAATCCCCATTCCCTAACCCTAACCCTAACCCTAACCCTTAACGTGACCCTCTTCCGAGGCCTTACCCTCACCCGTGCCCTAATCGTAAGCAGTACACTAACACTAACTAGTGACCTCACACGTACGCTAAACCTTAAGCGTTGTGGTACCCTAAACTGTGCCCTAATATCTCCCCATTCCCTAACCCTAACCCTAACCCGAATTCTATCCCTGACCCTCACCCGAAACCTTACCCTCACCCGTGCCCTAATCTTAACCAGGACACCAACACTAACTTGTGCCCTCACACGTACGCTAACCCTTAATCGTTGTCGTACCCTAAACTGTACCCTAATCCCTCCCCATTCCCTAACCCTAACCCTAACCCGAATCCTAACCCTGACCCTCACCTGAAGCCTTACCCTCACCCGTGCCCTAATCTTAACCAGGACACTAACACTAACCCTTGCTCTCACACGAACGCTAACCCTTAAGCACTGTCGTACCCTAAGCTGTACCCTAATCCCTCTGCATTCCTTAACCCTAACCCTAACCCGAATCCTAACCCTGACCCTCACCCGAAGCCTTACCCTCACCCGTGCCCTAATCTTAACCAGGACACCAACACTAACTCGTGCCCTCACACGTACGCTAAACCTTAAGCGTTGTCGTACCCTAAATTGTACCCTAATCCCTCCCCATTCCTTAACCCTAACCCTAACCCCATCCCTAAACCTGACCCACTTCCGATGCCCTACCCTAACCAATGCCCTAATCTTAACCAGGACACAAACACTAACTCATGCCCTCAAACGTACGCTAACCCTTAAGCATTGTCGTACCCTATCCTGTACCCTAATCCCTCCCCATTCCCGAACCCTAACCCTAAGCGAAACCCTGAAGGTGACCCTTTTCCGAGGCCTTAAACTCATCGGTGCCGTTGTCTTAACCAGTACACCAACACTAACTCGTGCCCTCACACTTACGCTAACCCTTAAGCATTGTCGTACCCTAACCTGTACCCTTATCCCTCTCCATTCCCTAACCCTAACCCTAACCCGAATCCTAACCCTGACCCTCACCCGAAGCCTTAACCTCACCCGTGCCCTAATCTTAACCAGGACACCAACACTAACTCGTGCCCTCTCACGTACGCTAACACTAAACCGCAGCGGTACCCTAACCTGTACCCTAATCCCTCTCCATTCCCTAACCCTAACCCTAACCTGAAACCTAACCATGACACTCACCCGAAACTTTACCCTCACCTGTGTCCTAATTTTAACCAGAACATCAACACTAACCCATGCCCTCTAACGTACGCCAACCCTAAGCCATTGCCGTACCCTAACCTGTACCCTAATCAATCCCCATTCCCTAACCCTAAACCTAACCCTAACCCTTAACGTGACCCTCTTCCGAGGCCTTACCCTCACCCGTGCCCTAATCGTAAGCAGTACACTAACACTAACTAGTGACCTCACACGTACGCTAAACCTTAAGCGTTGTGGTACCCTAAACTGTGCCCTAATATCTCCCCATTCCCTAACCCTAACCCTAACCCGAATTCTATCCCTGACCCTCACCCGAAACCTTACCCTCACCCGTGCCCTAATCTTAACCAGGACACCAACACTAACTTGTGCCCTCACACGTACGCTAACCCTTAATCGTTGTCGTACCCTAAACTGTACCCTAATCCCTCCCCATTCCCTAACCCTAACCCTAACCCGAATCCTAACCCTGACCCTCACCTGAAGCCTTACCCTCACCCGTGCCCTAATCTTAACCAGGACACTAACACTAACCCTTGCTCTCACACGAACGCTAACCCTTAAGCACTGTCGTACCCTAAGCTGTACCCTAATCCCTCTGCATTCCTTAACCCTAACCCTAACCCGAATCCTAACCCTGACCCTCACCCGAAGCCTTACCCTCACCCGTGCCCTAATCTTAACCAGGACACCAACACTAACTCGTGCCCTCACACGTACGCTAAACCTTAAGCGTTGTCGTACCCTAAATTGTACCCTAATCCCTCCCCATTCCTTAACCCTAACCCTAACCCCATCCCTAAACCTGACCCACTTCCGATGCCCTACCCTAACCAATGCCCTAATCTTAACCAGGACACAAACACTAACTCATGCCCTCAAACGTACGCTAACCCTTAAGCATTGTCGTACCCTATCCTGTACCCTAATCCCTCCCCATTCCCGAACCCTAACCCTAAGCGAAACCCTGAAGGTGACCCTTTTCCGAGGCCTTAAACTCATCGGTGCCGTTGTCTTAACCAGTACACCAACACTAACTCGTGCCCTCACACTTACGCTAACCCTTAAGCATTGTCGTACCCTAACCTGTACCCAAATCCCTCTCCATTCCCTAACCCTAACCCTAACCCGAATCCTAACCCTGACCCTCACCCGAAGCCTTAACCTCACCCGTGCCCTAATCTTAACCAGGACACCAACACTAACTCGTGCCCTCACACGTACGCTAACACTAAACCGCAGCGGTACCCTAACCTGTACCCTAATCCCTCTCCATTCCCTAACCCTAACCCTAACCTGAAACCTAACCATGACACTCACCCGAAACTTTACCCTCACCCGTGTCCTAATTTTAACCAGAACATCAACACTAACCCATGCCCTCTAACGTACGCCAACCCTAAGCCATTGCCGTACCCTAACCTGTACCCTAATCAATCCCCATTCCCTAACCCTAACCCTATGCGAAACCCTTAACGTGACCCTCTTCCGAGGCCTTACCCTCACCCGTGCCCTAATCGTAAGCAGTACACTAACACTAACTAGTGACCTCACACGTACGCTAAACCTTAAGCGTTGTGGTGCCCTAAACTGTGCCCTAATATCTCCCCATTCCCTAACCCTAACCCTAACCCGAATTCTATCCCTGACCCTCACCCGAAACCTTACCCTCACCCGTGCCTTAATCTTAACTAGGACACCAACACTAACTCGTGCCCTCACACGTACGCTAACACTTTATCGTTTTCGTACCCTTAACTGTACCCTAATCCCTCCCCATTCCCTAACCCTAACCCTAACCCGAATCCTAACCCTGACCCTCACCTGAAGCCTTACCCTCACCCGTGCCCTAATCTTAACCAGGACACTAACACTAACCCTTGCCCTCACACGAACGCTAACCCTTAAGCACTCTCGTACCCTAAGCTGTACCCTAATCCCTCTGCATTCCTTAACCCTAACCCTAACCCGAATCCTAACCCTGACCCTCACCCGAAGCCTTACCCTCACCCGTGCCCTAATCTTAACCAGGACACCAACACTAACTCGTGCCCTCACACGTACGCTAAACCTTAAGCGTTGTCGTACCCTAAATTGTACCCTAATCCCTCCGCATTCCTTAACCCTAACCCTAACCCCATCCCTAAACCTGACCCACTTCCGATGCCCTACCCTAACCAATGCCCTAATCTTAACCAGGACACAAACACTAACTCATGCCCTCAAACGTACGCTAACCCTTAAGCATTGTCGTACCCTATGCTGTACCCTAATCCCTCCCCATTCCCTAACCCTAACCCTAAGCGAAACCCTGAACGTGACCCTTTTCCGAGGCCTTACCCTCATCGGTGCCGTTGTCTTAACCAGTACACCAACACTAACTCGTGCCCTCACACTTACGCTAACCCTTAAGCATTGTCGTACCCTAACCTGTACCCTAATCCCTCTCCATTCCCTAACCCTAACCCTAACCCGAATCCTAACCCTGACCCTCACCCGAAGCCTTACCCTCACCCGTGCCCTAATCTTAACCAGGACACCAAGACTAACTCGTGCCCTCACACGTATGCTAACCCTTAAGCACTCTCGTACCCTAAGCTGTACCCTAATCCCTCTGCATTCCTTAACCCTAACCCTAACCCGAATCCTAACCCTGACCCTCACCCGAAGCCTTACCCTCACCCGTGCCCTAATCTTAACCAGTACACCAACACTAACTCGTGCCCTCACACGTACGCTAAACCTTAAGCATTGTCGTACCCTAGCCTGTACCCGAATCCCTCTCCATTCCCTAACCCTAACCGTAACCTGAAACCTAACCATGACACTCACCCGAAACTTTACCCTCACCCGTGTCCTAATTTTAACCAGTACATCAACACTAACCCATGCCCTCTAACGTACGCCAACCCTAAGCCATTGCCGTACCCTAACCTGTACCCTAATCAATCCCCATTCCCTAACCCTAACCCTAACCCTAACCCTTAACGTGACCCTCTTCCGAGGCCTTACCCTCACCCGTGCCCTAATCGTAAGCAGTACACTAACACTAACTAGTGACCTCACACGTACGCTAAACCTTAAGCGTTGTGGTACCCTAAACTGTGCCCTAATATCTCCCCATTCCCTAACCCTAACCCTAACCCGAATTCTATCCCTGACCCTCACCCGAAACCTTACCCTCACCCGTGCCCTAATCTTAACCAGGACACCAACACTAACTTGTGCCCTCACACGTACGCTAACCCTTAATCGTTGTCGTACCCTAAACTGTACCCTAATCCCTCCCCATTCCCTAACCCTAACCCTAACCCGAATCCTAACCCTGACCCTCACCTGAAGCCTTACCCTCACCCGTGCCCTAATCTTAACCAGGACACTAACACTAACCCTTGCCCTCACACGAACGCTAACCCTTAAGCACTGTCGTACCCTAAGCTGTACCCTAATCCCTCTGCATTCCTTAACCCTAACCCTAACCCGAATCCTAACCCTGACCCTCACCCGAAGCCTTACCCTCACCCGTGCCCTTATCTTAACCAGGACACCAACACTAACTCGTGCCCTCACACGTACGCTAAACCTTAAGCGTTGTCGTACCCTAAATTGTACCCTAATCCCTCCCCATTCCTTAACCCTAACCCTAACCCCATCCCTAAACCTGACCCACTTCCGATGCCCTACCCTAACCAATGCCCTAATCTTAACCAGGACACAAACACTAACTCATGCCCTCAAACGTACGCTAACCCTTAAGCATTGTCGTACCCTATCCTGTACCCTAATCCCTCCCCATTCCCGAACCCTAACCCTAAGCGAAACCCTGAAGGTGACCCTTTTCCGAGGCCTTAAACTCATCGGTGCCGTTGTCTTAACCAGTACACCAACACTAACTCGTGCCCTCACACTTACGCTAACCCTTAAGCATTGTCGTACCCTAACCTGTACCCTAATCCCTCTCCATTCCCTAACCCTAACCCTAACCCGAATCCTAACCCTGACCCTCACCCGAAGCCTTAACCTCACCCGTGCCCTAATCTTAACCAGGACACCAACACTAACTCGTGCCCTCACACGTACGCTAACACTAAACCGCAGCGGTACCCTAACCTGTACCCTAATCCCTCTCCATTCCCTAACCCTAACCCTAACCTGAAACCTAACCATGACACTCACCCGAAACTTTACCCTCACCCGTGTCCTAATTTTAACCAGAACATCAACACTAACCCATGCCCTCTAACGTACGCCAACCCTAAGCCATTGCCGTACCCTAACCTGTACCCTAATCAATCCCCATTCCCTAACCCTAACCCTAACCCTAACCCTTAACGTGACCCTCTTCCGAGGCCTTACCCTCACCCGTGCCCTAATCGTAAGCAGTACACTAACACTAACTAGTGACCTCACACGTACGCTAAACCTTAAGCGTTGTGGTACCCTAAACTGTGCCCTAATATCTCCCCATTCCCTAACCCTAACCCTAACCCGAATTCTATCCCTGATCCTCACCCGTAACCTTACCCTCACCCGTGCCCTAATCTTAACCAGGACACCAACACTAACTTGTGCCCTCACACGTACGCTAACCCTTAATCGTTGTCGTACCCTAAACTGTACCCTAATCCCTCCCCATTCCCTAACCCTAACCCTAACCCGAATCCTAACCCTGACCCTCAACTGAAGCCTTACCCTCACCCGTGCCCTAATCTTAACCAGGACACTAACACTAACTCTTGCACTCACACGAACGCTAAACCTTAAGCACTGTCGTACCCTAAGCTGTACCCTAATCCCTCTGCATTCCTTAACCCTAACCCTAACCCGAATCCTAACCGTGACCCTCACCCGAAGCCTTACCCTCACCCGTGCCCTTATCTTAACCAGGACACCAACACTAACTCGTGCCCTCACACGTACGCTAAACCTTAAGCGTTGTCGTACCCTAAATTGTACCCTAATCCCTCCGCATTCCTTAACCCTAACCCTAACCCCATCCCTAAACCTGACCCACTTCCGATGCCCTACCCTAACCAATGCCCTAATCTTAACCAGGACACAAACACTAACTCATGCCCTCAAACGTACGCTAACCCTTAAGCATTGTCGTACCCTATCCTGTACCCTAATCCCTCTCCATTCCCTAACCCTAACCCTAACCCGAATCCTAACCCTGACCCTCACCCGAAGCCTTACCCTCACCCGTGCCCTAATCTTAACCAGGACACCAAGACTAACTCGTGCCCTCAAACGTACGCTAACACTAAACCGCAGCGGTACCCTAACCTGTACCCTAATCCCTCTCCATTCCCTAACCCTAACCCTAACCTGAAACCTAACCATGACACTCACCCGAAACTTTACCCTCACCCGTGCCCTAATCTTAACCAGGACACTAACACTAACTCTTGCACTCACACGAACGCTAAACCTTAAGCACTGTCGTACCCTAAGCTGTACCCTAATCCCTCTGCATTCCTTAACCCTAACCCTAACCCGAATCCTAACCGTGACCCTCACCCGAAGCCTTACCCTCACCCGTGCCCTTATCTTAACCAGGACACCAACACTAACTCGTGCCCTCACACGTACGCTAAACCTTAAGCGTTGTCGTACCCTAAATTGTACCCTAATCCCTCCGCATTCCTTAACCCTAACCCTAACCCCATCCCTAAACCTGACCCACTTCCGATGCCCTACCCTAACCAATGCCCTAATCTTAACCAGGACACAAACACTAACTCATGCCCTCAAACGTACGCTAACCCTTAAGCATTGTCGTACTCTATCCTGTACCCTAATCCCTCCCCATTCCCTAACCCTAACCCTAAGCGAAACCCTGAACGTGACCCTTTTCCGAGGCCTTACCCTCATCGGTGCCGTTGTCTTAACCAGTACACCAACACTAACTCGTGCCCTCACACTTACGCTAACCCTTAAGCATTGTCGTACCCTAACCTGTACCCTAATCCCTCTCCATTCCCTAACCCTAACCCTAACCCGAATCCTAACCCTGACCCTCACCCGAAGCCTTACCCTCACCCGTGCCCTAATCTTAACCAGGACACCAAGACTAACTCGTGCCCTCAAACGTACGCTAACACTAAACCGCAGCGGTACCCTAACCTGTACCCTAATCCCTCTCCATTCCCTAACCCTAACCCTAACCTGAAACCTAACCATGACACTCACCCGAAACTTTACCCTCACCCGTGTCCTAATTTTAACCAGTACATCAACACTAACCCATGCCCTCTTACGTACGCCAACCCTAAGCCATTGCCGTACCCTAACCTGTACCCTAATCAATCCCCATTCCCTAACCCTAACCCTAAGCGAAACCCTTAACGTGACCCTCTTCCGAGGCCTTACCCTCACCCGTGCCCTAATCGTAAGCAGTACACTAACACTAACTAGTGACCTCACACGTACGCTAAACCTTAAGCGTTGTGGTACCCTAAACTGTGCCCTAATATCTCTCCATTCCCTAACCCTAACCCTAACCCGAATTCTAACCCTGACCCTCACCCGAAACCTTACCCTCACCCGTGCCCTAATCTTAATCAGGACACCAACACTAACTCGTGCCCTCACACGTACGCTAACCCTTAATCGTTGTCGTACCCTAAACTGTACCCTAATCCCTCCCCATTCCCTAACCCTAACCCTAACCCGAATCCTAACCCTGACCCTCACCTGAAGCCTTACCCTCACCCGTGCCCTAATCTTAACCAGGACACTAACACTAACCCTTGCCCTCACACGAACGCTAACCCTTAAGCACTGTCGTACCCTAAGCTGTACCCTAATCCCTCTGCATTCCTTAACCCTAACCCTAACCCGAATCCTAACCCTGACCCTCACCCGAAGCCTTACCCTCACCCGTGCCCTAATCTTAACCAGGACACCAACACTAACTCGTGCCCTCACACGTACGCTAAACCTTAAGCGTTGTCGTACCCTAAATTGTACCCTAATCTCTCCGCATTCCTTAACCCTAACCCTAACCCCATCCCTAAACCTGACCCACTTCCGATGCCCTACCCTAACCAATGCCCTAATCTTAACCAGGACACAAACACTAACTCATGCCCTCAAACGTACGCTAACACTTAAGCATTGTCGTACCCTATCCTGTACCCTAATCCCTCCCCATTCCCTAACCCTAATCTTAAGCGAAACCCTGAACGTGACCCTTTTCCGACGCCTTACCCTCATCGGTGCCTTTGTCTTAACCAGTACACCAACACTAACTCGTGCCCTCAAACTTACGCTAACCCTTAAGCATTGTCGTACCCTAACCTGTACCCTAATCCCTCTCCATTCCCTAACGCTAACCCTAACCCGAATCCTAACCCTGACCCTCACCCGAAGCCGTACCCTCACCCGTGCCCTAATCTTAACCAGCACACCAAGACTAACTCGTGCCCTCACACGTACGCTAACACTAAACCGCAGCGGTACCCTAACCTGTACCCTAATCCCTCTCCATTCCCTAACCCTAACCCTAACCTGAAACCTAACCATGACACTCACCCGAAACTTTACCCTCACCCGTGTCCTAATTTTAACCAGTACATCAACACTAACCCATGCCCTCTAACGTACGCCAACCCTAAACCATTGCCGCACCCTAACCTGTACCCTAATCAATCCCCATTCCCTAACCCTAACCCTAACCCTAACCCTTAACGTGACCCTCTTCCGAGGCCTTACCCTCACCCGTGCCCTAATCGTAAGCTGTACACTAACACTAACTAGTGACCTCACACGTACGCTAAACCTTAAGCGTTGTGGTACCCTAAACTGTGCCCTAATATCTCCCCATTCCCTAACCCTAACCCTAACCCGAATTCTATCCCTGACCCTCACCCGAAACCTTACCCTCACCCGTGCCTTAATCTTAACTAGGACACCAACACTAACTCGTGCCCTCACACGTACGCTAACACTTTATCGTTTTCGTACCCTTAACTGTACCCTAATCCCTCCCCATTCCCTAACCCTAACCCTAACCCGAATCCTAACCCTGACCCTCACCTGAAGCCTTACCCTCACCCGTGCCCTAATCTTAACCAGGACACTAACACTAACCCTTGCCCTCACACGAACGCTAACCCTTAAGCACTCTCGTACCCTAAGCTGTACCCTAATCCCTCTGCATTCCTTAACCCTAACCCTAACCCGAATCCTAACCCTGACCCTCACCCGAAGCCTTACCCTCACCCGTGCCCTAATCTTAACCAGGACACCAACACTAACTCGTGCCCTCACACGTACGCTAAACCTTAAGCGTTGTCGTACCCTAAATTGTACCCTAATCCCTCCGCATTCCTTAACCCTAACCCTAACCCCATCCCTAAACCTGACCCACTTCCGATGCCCTACCCTAACCAATGCCCTAATCTTAACCAGGACACAAACACTAACTCATGCCCTCAAACGTACGCTAACCCTTAAGCATTGTCGTACCCTATGCTGTACCCTAATCCCTCCCCATTCCCTAACCCTAACCCTAAGCGAAACCCTGAACGTGACCCTTTTCCGAGGCCTTACCCTCATCGGTGCCGTTGTCTTAACCAGTACACCAACACTAACTCGTGCCCTCACACTTACGCTAACCCTTAAGCATTGTCGTACCCTAACCTGTACCCTAATCCCTCTCCATTCCCTAACCCTAACCCTAACCCGAATCCTAACCCTGACCCTCACCCGAAGCCTTACCCTCACCCGTGCCCTAATCTTAACCAGGACACCAAGACTAACTCGTGCCCTCACACGTATGTTAACCCTTAAGCACTCTCGTACCCTAAGCTGTACCCTAATCCCTCTGCATTCCTTAACCCTAACCCTAACCCGAATCCTAACCCTGACCCTCACCCGAAGCCTTACCCTCACCCGTGCCCTAATCTTAACCAGTACACCAACACTAACTCGTGCCCTCACACGTACGCTAAACCTTAAGCATTGTCGTACCCTAGCCTGTACCCGAATCCCTCTCCATTCCCTAACCCTAACCGTAACCTGAAACCTAACCATGACACTCACCCGAAACTTTACCCTCACCCGTGTCCTAATTTTAACCAGTACATCAACACTAACCCATGCCCTCTAACGTACGCCAAACCTAAGCCATTGCCGTACCCTAACCTGTACCCTAATCAATCCCCATTCCCTAACCCTAACCCTAACCCTAACCCTTAACGTGACCCTCTTCCGAGGCCTTACCCTCACCCGTGCCCTAATCGTAAGCAGTACACTAACACTAACTAGTGACCTCACACGTACGCTAAACCTTAAGCGTTGTGGTACCCTAAACTGTGCCCTAATATCTCCCCATTCCCTAACCCTAACCCTAACCCGAATTCTATCCCTGACCCTCACCCGAAACCTTACCCTCACCCGTGCCCTAATCTTAACCAGGACACCAACACTAACTTGTGCCCTCACACGTACGCTAACCCTTAATCGTTGTCGTACCCTAAACTGTACCCTAATCCCTCCCCATTCCCTAACCCTAACCCTAACCCGAATCCTAACCCTGACCCTCACCTGAAGCCTTACCCTCACCCGTGCCCTAATCTTAACCAGGACACTAACACTAACCCTTGCTCTCACACGAACGCTAACCCTTAAGCACTGTCGTACCCTAAGCTGTACCCTAATCCCTCTGCATTCCTTAACCCTAACCCTAACCCGAATCCTAACCCTGACCCTCACCCGAAGCCTTACCCTCACCCGTGCCCTAATCTTAACCAGGACACCAACACTAACTCGTGCCCTCACACGTACGCTAAATCTTAAGCGTTGTCGTACCCTAAATTGTACCCTAATCCCTCCCCATTCCTTAACCCTAACCCTAACCCCATCCCTAAACCTGACCCACTTCCGATGCCCTACCCTAACCAATGCCCTAATCTTAACCAGGACACAAACACTAACTCATGCCCTCAAACGTACGCTAACCCTTAAGCATTGTCGTACCCTATCCTGTACCCTAATCCCTCCCCATTCCCGAACCCTAACCCTAAGCGAAACCCTGAAGGTGACCCTTTTCCGAGGCCTTAAACTCATCGGTGCCGTTGTCTTAACCAGTACACCAACACTAACTCGTGCCCTCACACTTACGCTAACCCTTAAGCATTGTCGTACCCTAACCTGTACCCTAATCCCTCTCCATTCCCTAACCCTAACCCTAACCCGAATCCTAACCCTGACCCTCACCCGAAGCCTTAACCTCACCCGTGCCCTAATCTTAACCAGGACACCAACACTAACTCGTGCCCTCTCACGTACGCTAACACTAAACCGCAGCGGTACCCTAACCTGTACCCTAATCCCTCTCCATTCCCTAACCCTAACCCTAACCTGAAACCTAACCATGACACTCACCCGAAACTTTACCCTCACCTGTGTCCTAATTTTAACCAGAACATCAACACTAACCCATGCCCTCTAACGTACGCCAACCCTAAACCATTGCCGTACCCTAACCTGTACCCTAATCAATCCCCATTCCCTAACCCTAACCCTAACCCTAACCCTTAACGTGACCCTCTTCCGAGGCCTTACCCTCACCCGTGCCCTAATCGTAAGCAGTACACTAACACTAACTAGTGACCTCACACGTACGCTAAACCTTAAGCGTTGTGGTACCCTAAACTGTGCCCTAATATCTCCCCATTCCCTAACCCTAACCCTAACCCGAATTCTATCCCTGACCCTCACCCGAAACCTTACCCTCACCCGTGCCCTAATCTTAACCAGGACACCAACACTAACTTGTGCCCTCACACGTACGCTAACCCTTAATCGTTGTCGTACCCTAAACTGTACCCTAATCCCTCCCCATTCCCTAACCCTAACCCTAACCCGAATCCTAACCCTGACCCTCACCTGAAGCCTTACCCTCACCCGTGCCCTAATCTTAACCAGGACACTAACACTAACCCTTGCTCTCACACGAACGCTAACCCTTAAGCACTGTCGTACCCTAAGCTGTACCCTAATCCCTCTGCATTCCTTAACCCTAACCCTAACCCGAATCCTAACCCTGACCCTCACCCGAAGCCTTACCCTCACCCGTGCCCTAATCTTAACCAGGACACCAACACTAACTCGTGCCCTCACACGTACGCTAAACCTTAAGCGTTGTCGTACCCTAAATTGTACCCTAATCCCTCCCCATTCCTTAACCCTAACCCTAACCCCATCCCTAAACCTGACCCACTTCCGATGCCCTACCCTAACCAATGCCCTAATCTTAACCAGGACACAAACACTAACTCATGCCCTCAAACGTACGCTAACCCTTAAGCATTGTCGTACCCTATCCTGTACCCTAATCCCTCCCCATTCCCGAACCCTAACCCTAAGCGAAACCCTGAAGGTGACCCTTTTCCGAGGCCTTAAACTCATCGGTGCCGTTGTCTTAACCAGTACACCAACACTAACTCGTGCCCTCACACTTACGCTAACCCTTAAGCATTGTCGTACCCTAACCTGTACCCTAATCCCTCTCCATTCCCTAACCCTAACCCTAACCCGAATCCTAACCCTGACCCTCACCCGAAGCCTTAACCTCACCCGTGCCCTAATCTTAACCAGGACACCAACACTAACTCGTGCCCTCACACGTACGCTAACACTAAACCGCAGCGGTACCCTAACCTGTACCCTAATCCCTCTCCATTCCCTAACCCTAACCCTAACCTGAAACCTAACCATGACACTCACCCGAAACTTTACCCTCACCCGTGTCCTAATTTTAACCAGAACATCAACACTAACCCATGCCCTCTAACGTACGCCAACCCTAAGCCATTGCCGTACCCTAACCTGTACCCTAATCAATCCCCATTCCCTAACCCTAACCCTATGCGAAACCCTTAACGTGACCCTCTTCCGAGGCCTTACCCTCACCCGTGCCCTAATCGTAAGCAGTACACTAACACTAACTAGTGACCTCACACGTACGCTAAACCTTAAGCGTTGTGGTGCCCTAAACTGTGCCCTAATATCTCCCCATTCCCTAACCCTAACCCTAACCCGAATTCTATCCCTGACCCTCACCCGAAACCTTACCCTCACCCGTGCCTTAATCTTAACTAGGACACCAACACTAACTCGTGCCCTCACACGTACGCTAACACTTTATCGTTTTCGTACCCTTAACTGTACCCTAATCCCTCCCCATTCCCTAACCCTAACCCTAACCCGAATCCTAACCCTGACCCTCACCTGAAGCCTTACCCTCACCCGTGCCCTAATCTTAACCAGGACACTAACACTAACCCTTGCCCTCACACGAACGCTAACCCTTAAGCACTCTCGTACCCTAAGCTGTACCCTAATCCCTCTGCATTCCTTAACCCTAACCCTAACCCGAATCCTAACCCTGACCCTCACCCGAAGCCTTACCCTCACCCGTGCCCTAATCTTAACCAGGACACCAACACTAACTCGTGCCCTCACACGTACGCTAAACCTTAAGCGTTGTCGTACCCTAAATTGTACCCTAATCCCTCCGCATTCCTTAACCCTAACCCTAACCCCATCCCTAAACCTGACCCACTTCCGATGCCCTACCCTAACCAATGCCCTAATCTTAACCAGGACACAAACACTAACTCATGCCCTCAAACGTACGCTAACCCTTAAGCATTGTCGTACCCTATGCTGTACCCTAATCCCTCCCCATTCCCTAACCCTAACCCTAAGCGAAACCCTGAACGTGACCCTTTTCCGAGGCCTTACCCTCATCGGTGCCGTTGTCTTAACCAGTACACCAACACTAACTCGTGCCCTCACACTTACGCTAACCCTTAAGCATTGTCGTGCCCTAACCTGTACCCTAATCCCTCTCCATTCCCTAACCCTAACCCTAACCCGAATCCTAACCCTGACCCTCACCCGAAGCCTTACCCTCACCCGTGCCCTAATCTTAACCAGGACACCAAGACTAACTCGTGCCCTCACACGTATGCTAACCCTTAAGCACTCTCGTACCCTAAGCTGTACCCTAATCCCTCTGCATTCCTTAACCCTAACCCTAACCCGAATCCTAACCCTGACCCTCACCCGAAGCCTTACCCTCACCCGTGCCCTAATCTTAACCAGTACACCAACACTAACTCGTGCCCTCACACGTACGCTAAACCTTAAGCATTGTCGTACCCTAGCCTGTACCCGAATCCCTCTCCATTCCCTAACCCTAACCGTAACCTGAAACCTAACCATGACACTCACCCGAAACTTTACCCTCACCCGTGTCCTAATTTTAACCAGTACATCAACACTAACCCATGCCCTCTAACGTACGCCAACCCTAAGCCATTGCCGTACCCTAACCTGTACCCTAATCAATCCCCATTCCCTAACCCTAACCCTAACCCTAACCCTTAACGTGACCCTCTTCCGAGGCCTTACCCTCACCCGTGCCCTAATCGTAAGCAGTACACTAACACTAACTAGTGACCTCACACGTACGCTAAACCTTAAGCGTTGTGGTACCCTAAACTGTGCCCTAATATCTCCCCATTCCCTAACCCTAACCCTAACCCGAATTCTATCCCTGACCCTCACCCGAAACCTTACCCTCACCCGTGCCCTAATCTTAACCAGGACACCAACACTAACTTGTTCCCTCACACGTACGCTAACCCTTAATCGTTGTCGTACCCTAAACTGTACCCTAATCCCTCCCCATTCCCTAACCCTAACCCTAACCCGAATCCTAACCCTGACCCTCACCTGAAGCCTTACCCTCACCCGTGCCCTAATCTTAACCAGGACACTAACACTAACCCTTGCCCTCACACGAACGCTAACCCTTAAGCACTGTCGTACCCTAAGCTGTACCCTAATCCCTCTGCATTCCTTAACCCTAACCCTAACCCGAATCCTAACCCTGACCCTCACCCGAAGCCTTACCCTCACCCGTGCCCTTATCTTAACCAGGACACCAACACTAACTCGTGCCCTCACACGTACGCTAAACCTTAAGCGTTGTCGTACCCTAAATTGTACCCTAATCCCTCCCCATTCCTTAACCCTAACCCTAACCCCATCCCTAAACCTGACCCACTTCCGATGCCCTACCCTAACCAATGCCCTAATCTTAACCAGGACACAAACACTAACTCATGCCCTCAAACGTACGCTAACCCTTAAGCATTGTCGTACCCTATCCTGTACCCTAATCCCTCCCCATTCCCGAACCCTAACCCTAAGCGAAACCCTGAAGGTGACCCTTTTCCGAGGCCTTAAACTCATCGGTGCCGTTGTCTTAACCAGTACACCAACACTAACTCGTGCCCTCACACTTACGCTAACCCTTAAGCATTGTCGTACCCTAACCTGTACCCTAATCCCTCTCCATTCCCTAACCCTAACCCTAACCCGAATCCTAACCCTGACCCTCACCCGAAGCCTTAACCTCACCCGTGCCCTAATCTTAACCAGGACACCAACACTAACTCGTGCCCTCACACGTACGCTAACACTAAACCGCAGCGGTACCCTAACCTGTACCCTAATCCCTCTCCATTCCCTAACCCTAACCCTAACCTGAAACCTAACCATGACACTCACCCGAAACTTTACCCTCACCCGTGTCCTAATTTTAACCAGAACATCAACACTAACCCATGCCCTCTAACGTACGCCAACCCTAAGCCATTGCCGTACCCTAACCTGTACCCTAATCAATCCCCATTCCCTAACCCTAACCCTAACCCTAACCCTTAACGTGACCCTCTTCCGAGGCCTTACCCTCACCCGTGCCCTAATCGTAAGCAGTACACTAACACTAACTAGTGACCTCACACGTACGCTAAACCTTAAGCGTTGTGGTACCCTAAACTGTGCCCTAATATCTCCCCATTCCCTAACCCTAACCCTAACCCGAATTCTATCCCTGATCCTCACCCGTAACCTTACCCTCACCCGTGCCCTAATCTTAACCAGGACACCAACACTAACTTGTGCCCTCACACGTACGCTAACCCTTAATCGTTGTCGTACCCTAAACTGTACCCTAATCCCTCCCCATTCCCTAACCCTAACCCTAACCCGAATCCTAACCCTGACCCTCAACTGAAGCCTTACCCTCACCCGTGCCCTAATCTTAACCAGGACACTAACACTAACTCTTGCACTCACACGAACGCTAAACCTTAAGCACTGTCGTACCCTAAGCTGTACCCTAATCCCTCTGCATTCCTTAACCCTAACCCTAACCCGAATCCTAACCGTGACCCTCACCCGAAGCCTTACCCTCACCCGTGCCCTTATCTTAACCAGGACACCAACACTAACTCGTGCCCTCACACGTACGCTAAACCTTAAGCGTTGTCGTACCCTAAATTGTACCCTAATCCCTCCGCATTCCTTAACCCTAACCCTAACCCCATCCCTAAACCTGACCCACTTCCGTTGCCCTACCCTAACCAATGCCCTAATCTTAACCAGGACACAAACACTAACTCATGCCCTCAAACGTACGCTAACCCTTAAGCATTGTCGTACTCTATCCTGTACCCTAATCCCTCCCCATTCCCTAACCCTAACCCTAAGCGAAACCCTGAACGTGACCCTTTTCCGAGGCCTTACCCTCATCGGTGCCGTTGTCTTAACCAGTACACCAACACTAACTCGTGCCCTCACACTTACGCTAACCCTTAAGCATTGTCGTACCCTAACCTGTACCCTAATCCCTCTCCATTCCCTAACCCTAACCCTAACCCGAATCCTAACCCTGACCCTCACCCGAAGCCTTACCCTCACCCGTGCCCTAATCTTAACCAGGACACCAAGACTAACTCGTGCCCTCAAACGTACGCTAACACTAAACCGCAGCGGTACCCTAACCTGTACCCTAATCCCTCTCCATTCCCTAACCCTAACCCTAACCTGAAACCTAACCATGACACTCACCCGAAACTTTACCCTCACCCGTGCCCTAATCTTAACCAGGACACTAACACTAACTCTTGCACTCACACGAACGCTAAACCTTAAGCACTGTCGTACCCTAAGCTGTACCCTAATCCCTCTGCATTCCTTAACCCTAACCCTAACCCGAATCCTAACCGTGACCCTCACCCGAAGCCTTACCCTCACCCGTGCCCTTATCTTAACCAGGACACCAACACTAACTCGTGCCCTCACACGTACGCTAAACCTTAAGCGTTGTCGTACCCTAAATTGTACCCTAATCCCTCCGCATTCCTTAACCCTAACCCTAACCCCATCCCTAAACCTGACCCACTTCCGATGCCCTACCCTAACCAATGCCCTAATCTTAACCAGGACACAAACACTAACTCATGCCCTCAAACGTACGCTAACCCTTAAGCATTGTCGTACTCTATCCTGTACCCTAATCCCTCCCCATTCCCTAACCCTAACCCTAAGCGAAACCCTGAACGTGACCCTTTTCCGAGGCCTTACCCTCATCGGTGCCGTTGTCTTAACCAGTACACCAACACTAACTCGTGCCCTCACACTTACGCTAACCCTTAAGCATTGTCGTACCCTAACCTGTACCCTAATCCCTCTCCATTCCCTAACCCTAACCCTAACCCGAATCCTAACCCTGACCCTCACCCGAAGCCTTACCCTCACCCGTGCCCTAATCTTAACCAGGACACCAAGACTAACTCGTGCCCTCAAACGTACGCTAACACTAAACCGCAGCGGTACCCTAACCTGTACCCTAATCCCTCTCCATTCCCTAACCCTAACCCTAACCTGAAACCTAACCATGACACTCACCCGAAACTTTACCCTCACCCGTGTCCTAATTTTAACCAGTACATCAACACTAACCCATGCCCTCTTACGTACGCCAACCCTAAGCCATTGCCGTACCCTAACCTGTACCCTAATCAATCCCCATTCCCTAACCCTAACCCTAAGCGAAACCCTTAACGTGACCCTCTTCCGAGGCCTTACCCTCACCCGTGCCCTAATCGTAAGCAGTACACTAACACTAACTAGTGACCTCACACGTACGCTAAACCTTAAGCGTTGTGGTGCCCTAAACTGTGCCCTAATATCTCCCCATTCCCTAACCCTAACCCTAACCCGAATTCTATCCCTGACCCTCACCCGAAACCTTACCCTCACCCGTGCCTTAATCTTAACTAGGACGCCAACACTAACTCGTGCCCTCACACGTACGCTAACCCTTTATCGTTGTCGTACCCTTAACTGTACCCTAATCCCTCCCCATTCCCTAACCCTAACCCTAACCCGAATCCTAACCCTGACCCTCACCTGAAGCCTTACCCTCACCCGTGCCCTAATCTTAACCAGGACACTAACACTAACCCTTGCCCTCACACGAACGCTAACCCTTAAGCACTCTCGTACCCTAAGCTGTACCCTAATCCCTCTGCATTCCTTAACCCTAACCCTAACCCGAATCCTAACCCTGACCCTCACCCGAAGCCTTACCCTCACCCATGCCCTAATCTTAACCAGGACACCAACACTAACTCGTGCCCTCACACGTACGCTAAACCTTAAGCGTTGTCGTACCCTAAATTGTACCCTAATCCCTCCGCATTCCTTAACCCTAACCCTATCCCCATCCCTAAACCTGACCCACTTCCGATGCCCTACCCTAACCAATGCCCTAATCTTAACCAGGACACAAACACTAACTCATGCCCTCAAACGTACGCTAACCCTTAAGCATTGTCGTACCCTATCCTGTACCCTAATCCCTCCCCATTCCCTAACCCTAACCCTAAGCGAAACCCTGAAGGTGACCCTTTTCCGAGGCCTTACCCTCATCGGTGCCGTTGTCTTAACCAGTACACCAACACTATCTCGTGCCCTCACACTTACGCTAACCCTTAAGCATTGTCGTACCCTAACCTGTACCCTAATCCCTCTCCATTCCCTAACCCTAACCCTAACCCGAATCCTAACCCTGACCCTCACCCGAAGCCTTACCCTCACCCGTGCCCTAATCTTAACCAGGACACCAAGACTAACTCGTGCCCTCACACGTACGCTAACACTAAACCGCAGCGGTACCCTAACCTGTACCCTAATCCCTCTCCATTCCCTAACCCTAACCCTAACCTGAAACCTAACCATGACACTCACCCGAAACTTTACCCTCACCCGTGTCCTAATTTTAACCAGTACATCAACACTAACCCATGCCCTCTAACGTACACCAACCCTAAGCCATTGCCGTACCCTAACCTGTACCCTAATCAATCCCCATTCCCTAACCCTAACCCTAACCCTAACCCTTAACGTGACCCTCTTCCGAGGCCTTACCCTCACCCGTGCCCTAATCGTAAGCAGTACACTAACACTAACTAGTGACCTCACACGTACGCTAAACCTTAAGCGTTGTGGTACCCTAAACTGTGCCCTAATATCTCTCCATTCCCTAACCCTAACCCTAACCCGAATTCTAACCCTGACCCTCACCCGAAACCTTACCCTCACCCGTGCCCTAATCTTAATCAGGACACCAACACTAACTCGTGCCCTCACACGTACGCTAACCCTTAATCGTTGTCGTACCCTAAACTGTACCCTAATCCCTCCCCATTCCCTAACCCTAACCCTAACCCGAATCCTAACCCTGACCCTCACCTGAAGCCTTACCCTCACCCGTGCCCTAATCTTAACCAGGACACTAACACTAACCCTTGCCCTCACACGAACGCTAACCCTTAAGCACTGTCGTACCCTAAGCTGTACCCTAATCCCTCTGCATTCCTTAACCCTAACCCTAACCCGAATCCTAACCCTGACCCTCACCCGAAGCCTTACCCTCACCCGTGCCCTAATCTTAACCAGGACACCAACACTAACTCGTGCCCTCACACGTACGCTAAACCTTAAGCGTTGTCGTACCCTAAATTGTACCCTAATCTCTCCGCATTCCTTAACCCTAACCCTAACCCCATCCCTAAACCTGACCCACTTCCGATGCCCTACCCTAACCAATGCCCTAATCTTAACCAGGACACAAACACTAACTAATGCCCTCAAACGTACGCTAACACTTAAGCATTGTCGTACCCTATCCTGTACCCTAATCCCTCCCCATTCCCTAACCCTAATCTTAAGCGAAACCCTGAACGTGACCCTTTTCCGACGCCTTACCCTCATCGGTGCCTTTGTCTTAACCAGTACACCAACACTAACTCGTGCCCTCAAACTTACGCTAACCCTTAAGCGTTGTCGTACCCTAACCTGTACCCTAATCCCTCTCCATTCCCTAACGCTAACCCTAACCCGAATCCTAACCCTGACCCTCACCCGAAGCCGTACCCTCACCCGTGCCCTAATCTTAACCAGCACACCAAGACTAACTCGTGCCCTCACACGTACGCTAACACTAAACCGCAGCAGTACCCTAACCTGTACCCTAATCCCTCTCCATTCCCTAACCCTAACCCTAACCTGAAACCTAACCATGACACTCACCCGAAACTTTACCCTCACCCGTGTCCTAATTTTAACCAGTACATCAACACTAACCCATGCCCTCTAACGTACGCCAACCCTAAACCATTGCCGCACCCTAACCTGTACCCTAATCAATCCCCATTCCCTAACCCTAACCCTAACCCTAACCCTTAACGTGACCCTCTTCCGAGGCCTTACCCTCACCCGTGCCCTAATCGTAAGCTGTACACTAACACTAACTAGTGACCTCACACGTACGCTAAACCTTAAGCGTTGTGGTACCCTAAACTGGGCCCTAATATCTCCCCATTCCCTAACCCTAACCCTAACCCGAATTCTATCCCTGATCCTCACCCGTAACCTTACCCTCACCCGTGCCCTAATCTTAACCAGGACACCAACACTAACTTGTGCCCTCACACGTACGCTAACCCTTAATCGTTGTCGTACCCTAAACTGTACCCTAATCCCTCCCCATTCCCTAACCCTAATCCTAACCCGAATCCTAACCCTGACCCTCAACTGAAGCCTTACCCTCACCCGTGCCCTAATCTTAACCAGGACACTAACACTAACCCTTGCACTCACACGAACGCTAACCCTTAAGCACTGTCGTACCCTAAGCTGTACCCTAGTCCCTCTGCATTCCTTAACCCTAACCCTAACCCGAATCCTAACCCTGACCCTCACCCGAATCCTTACCCTCACCCGTGCCCTTATCTTAACCAGGACACCAACACTAACTCGTGCCCTCACACGTACGCTAAACCTTAAGCGTTGTCGTACCCTAAATTGTACCTTAAGCCCTCCCCATTCCTTAACCCTAACCCTAACCCCATCCCTAAACCTGACCCACTTCCGATGCCCTACCCTAACCAATGCCCTAATCTTAACCAGGACACAAACACTAACTCATGCCCTCAAACGTACGCTAACCCTTAAGCATTGTCGTACCCTATCCTGTACCCTAATACCTCCCCATTCTCTAACACTAACCCTAAGCGAAACCCTGAACGTGACCCTTTTCCGAGGCCTTACCCTCATCGGTGCCGTTGTCTTAACCAGTACACCAACACTAACTCGTGCACTCACACTTACGCTAACCCTTCAGCATTGTCGTACCCTAACCTGTACCCTAATCCCTCTCCATTCCCTAACCGTAACCCTAACCCGAATCCTAACCCTGACCCTCACCTGAAGCCTTACCCTCACCCGTGCCCTAATCTTAACCAGGACACTAACACTAACCCTTGCCCTCACACGAACGCTAACCCTTAAGCACTCTCGTACCCTAAGCTGTACCCTAATCCCTCTGCATTCCTTAACCCTAACCCTAACCCGAATCCTAACCCTGACCCTCACCCGAAGCCTTACCCTCACCCATGCCCTAATCTTAACCAGGACACCAACACTAACTCGTGCCCTCACACGTACGCTAAACCTTAAGCGTTGTCGTACCCTAAATTGTACCCTAATCCCTCCGCATTCCTTAACCCTAACCCTATCCCCATCCCTAAACCTGACCCACTTCCGATGCCCTACCCTAACCAATGCCCTAATCTTAACCAGGACACAAACACTAACTCATGCCCTCAAACGTACGCTAACCCTTAAGCATTGTCGTACCCTATCCTGTACCCTAATCCCTCCCCATTCCCTAACCCTAACCCTAAGCGAAACCCTGAAGGTGACCCTTTTCCGAGGCCTTACCCTCATCGGTGCCGTTGTCTTAACCAGTACACCAACACTATCTCGTGCCCTCACACTTACGCTAACCCTTAAGCATTGTCGTACCCTAACCTGTACCCTAATCCCTCTCCATTCCCTAACCCTAACCCTAACCCGAATCCTAACCCTGACCCTCACCCGAAGCCTTACCCTCACCCGTGCCCTAATCTTAACCAGGACACCAAGACTAACTCGTGCCCTCACACGTACGCTAACACTAAACCGCAGCGGTACCCTAACCTGTACCCTAATCCCTCTCCATTCCCTAACCCTAACCCTAACCTGAAACCTAACCATGACACTCACCCGAAACTTTACCCTCACCCGTGTCCTAATTTTAACCAGTACATCAACACTAACCCATGCCCTCTAACGTACACCAACCCTAAGCCATTGCCGTACCCTAACCTGTACCCTAATCAATCCCCATTCCCTAACCCTAACCCTAACCCTAACCCTTAACGTGACCCTCTTCCGAGGCCTTACCCTCACCCGTGCCCTAATCGTAAGCAGTACACTAACACTAACTAGTGACCTCACACGTACGCTAAACCTTAAGCGTTGTGGTACCCTAAACTGTGCCCTAATATCTCTCCATTCCCTAACCCTAACCCTAACCCGAATTCTAACCCTGACCCTCACCCGAAACCTTACCCTCACCCGTGCCCTAATCTTAATCAGGACACCAACACTAACTCGTGCCCTCACACGTACGCTAACCCTTAATCGTTGTCGTACCCTAAACTGTACCCTAATCCCTCCCCATTCCCTAACCCTAACCCTAACCCGAATCCTAACCCTGACCCTCACCTGAAGCCTTACCCTCACCCGTGCCCTAATCTTAACCAGGACACTAACACTAACCCTTGCCCTCACACGAACGCTAACCCTTAAGCACTGTCGTACCCTAAGCTGTACCCTAATCCCTCTGCATTCCTTAACCCTAACCCTAACCCGAATCCTAACCCTGACCCTCACCCGAAGCCTTACCCTCACCCGTGCCCTAATCTTAACCAGGACACCAACACTAACTCGTGCCCTCACACGTACGCTAAACCTTAAGCGTTGTCGTACCCTAAATTGTACCCTAATCTCTCCGCATTCCTTAACCCTAACCCTAACCCCATCCCTAAACCTGACCCACTTCCGATGCCCTACCCTAACCAATGCCCTAATCTTAACCAGGACACAAACACTAACTCATGCCCTCAAACGTACGCTAACACTTAAGCATTGTCGTACCCTATCCTGTACCCTAATCCCTCCCCATTCCCTAACCCTAATCTTAAGCGAAACCCTGAACGTGACCCTTTTCCGACGCCTTACCCTCATCGGTGCCTTTGTCTTAACCAGTACACCAACACTAACTCGTGCCCTCAAACTTACGCTAACCCTTAAGCATTGTCGTACCCTAACCTGTACCCTAATCCCTCTCCATTCCCTAACGCTAACCCTAACCCGAATCCTAACCCTGACCCTCACCCGAAGCCGTACCCTCACCCGTGCCCTAATCTTAACCAGCACACCAAGACTAACTCGTGCCCTCACACGTACGCTAACACTAAACCGCAGCGGTACCCTAACCTGTACCCTAATCCCTCTCCATTCCCTAACCCTAACCCTAACCTGAAACCTAACCATGACACTCACCCGAAACTTTACCCTCACCCGTGTCCTAATTTTAACCAGTACATCAACACTAACCCATGCCCTCTAACGTACGCCAACCCTAAACCATTGCCGCACCCTAACCTGTACCCTAATCAATCCCCATTCCCTAACCCTAACCCTAACCCTAACCCTTAACGTGACCCTATTCCGAGGCCTTACCCTCACCCGTGCCCTAATCGTAAGCTGTACACTAACACTAACTAGTGACCTCACACGTACGCTAAACCTTAAGCGTTGTGGTACCCTAAACTGTGCCCTAATATCTCCCCATTCCCTAACCCTAACCCTAACCCGAATTCTATCCCTGACCCTCACCCGAAACCTTACCCTCACCCGTGCCCTAATCTTAACCAGGACACCAACACTAACTTGTGCCCTCACACGTACGCTAAGCCTTAATCGTTGTCGTACCCTAAACTGTACCCTAATCCCTCCCCATTCCCTAACCCTAACCCTAACCCGAATCCTAACCCTGACCCTCACCTGAAGCCTTACCCTCACCCGTGCCCTAATCTTAACCAGGACACTAACACTAACACTTGCCCTCACACGAACACTAACCCTTAAGCACTGTCGTACCCTAAGCTGTACCCTAATCCCTCTGCATTCCTTAACCCTAACCCTAACCCGAATCCTAACCCTGACCCTCACCCGAAGCCTTACCCTCACCCGTGCCCTAATCTTAACCAGGACACCAACACTAACTCGTGCCCTCACACGTACGCTAAACCTTAAGCGTTGTCGTACCCTAAATTGTACCCTAATCCCTCCCCATTCCTTAACCCTAACCCTAACCCCATCCCTAAACCTGACCCACTTCCGATGCCCTACCCTAACCAATGCCCTAATCTTAACCAGGAAACAAACACTAACTCATGCCCTCAAACGTACGCTAACCCTTAAGCATTGTCGTACCCTATCCTGTACCCTAATCCCTCCCCATTCCCGAACCCTAACCCTAAGCGAAACCCTGAGGGTGACCCTTTTCCGAGGCCTTAAACTCATCGGTGCAGTTGTCTTAACCAGTACACCAACACTAACTCGTGCCCTCACACTTACGCTAACCCTTAAGCATTGTCGTACCCTAACCTGTACCCTAATCCCTCTCCATTCCCTAACCCTAACCCTAACCCGAATCCTAACCCTGACCCTCACCCGAAGCCTTAACCTCACCCGTGCCCTAATCTTAACCAGGACACCAAGACTAACTCATGCCCTCACACGTACGCTAACACTAAACCGCAGCGGTACCCTAACCTGTACCCTAATCCCTCTCCATTCCCTAACCCTAACCCTAACCTGAAACCTAACCATGACACTCACCCGAAACTTTACCCTCACCCGTGTCCTAATTTTAACCAGAACATCAACACTAACCCATGCCCTCTAACGTACGCCAACCCTAAGCCATTGCCGTACCCTAAACTCTACCCTAATCAATCCCCATTCCCTAACCCTAACCCTAACCCTAACCCTTAACATGACCCTCTTCCGAGGCCTTACCCTCACCCGTGCCCTAATCGTAAGCAGTACACTAACACTAACTAGTGACCTCACACGTACGCTAAACCTTAAGCGTTGTGGTACCCTAAACTGGGCCCTAATATCTCCCCATTCCCTAACCCTAACCCTAACCCGAATTCTATCCCTGATCCTCACCCGTAACCTTACCCTCACCCGTGCCCTAATCTTAACCAGGACACCAACACTAACTTGTGCCCTCACACGTACGCTAACCCTTAATCGTTGTCGTACCCTAAACTGTACCCTAATCCCTCCCCATTCCCTAACCCTAATCCTAACCCGAATCCTAACCCTGACCCTCAACTGAAGCCTTACCCTCACCCGTGCCCTAATCTTAACCAGGACACTAACACTAACCCTTGCACTCACACGAATGCTAACCCTTAAGCACTGTCGTACCCTAAGCTGTACCCTAGTCCCTCTGCATTCCTTAACCCTAACCCTAACCCGAATCCTAACCCTGACCCTCACCCGAATCCTTACCCTCACCCGTGCCCTTATCTTAACCAGGACACCAACACTAACTCGTGCCCTCACACGTACGCTAAACCTTAAGCGTTGTCGTACCCTAAATTGTACCTTAAGCCCTCCCCGTTCCTTAACCCTAACCCTAACCCCATCCCTAAACCTGACCCACTTCCGATGCCCTACCCTAACCAATGCCCTAATCTTAACCAGGACACAAACACTAACTCATGCCCTCAAACGTACGCTAACCCTTAAGCATTGTCGTACCCTATCCTGTACCCTAATACCTCCCCATTCTCTAACCCTAACCCTAAGCGAAACCCTGAACGTGACCCTTTTCCGAGGCCTTACCCTCATCGGTGCCGTTGTCTTAACCAGTACACCAACACTAACTCGTGCACTCACACTTACGCTAACCCTTCAGCATTGTCGTACCCTAACCTGTACCCTAATCCCTCTCCATTCCCTAACCGTAACCCTAACCCGAATCCTAACCCTGACCCTCACCCGAAGCCTTACCCTCACCCGTGCCCTAATCTTAACCAGGACACCAGGACTAACTCGTGCCCTCAAACGTACGCTAACAGTAAACCGCAGCGGTACCCTAACCTGTACCCTAATCCCTCTCCATTCCCTAACCCTAACCCTAACCTGAAACGTAACCATGACACTCACCCGAAACTTTACCCTCACCCGTGTCCTAATTTTAACCAGTACATCAACACTAACCCATGCCCTCTAACGTACGCCAACCCTAAGCCATTGCCGTACCCTAACCTGTACCCTAATCAATCCCCATTCCCTAACCCTAACCCTAACCCT
Source organism: Inia geoffrensis (assembly GCA_036417435.1). Classification (NCBI taxonomy): domain Eukaryota; kingdom Metazoa; phylum Chordata; class Mammalia; order Artiodactyla; family Iniidae; genus Inia; species Inia geoffrensis. The sequence goes on from JAZAQT010000817.1 coordinate 49,496, forward strand.
AACCCTTAACGTGACCCTCTTCCGAGGCCTTACCCTCACCCGTGCCCTAATCGTAAGCAGTACACTAACACTAACTAGTGACCTCACACGTACGCTAAACCTTAAGCGTTGTGGTACCCTAAACTGTGCCCTAATATCTCCCCATTCCCTAAACCTAACCCTAACCCGAATTCTATCCCTGATCCTCACCCGTAACCTTACCCTCACCCGTGCCCTAATCTTAACCAGGACACCAACACTAAGTTGTGCCCTCACACGTACGCTAACCCTTAATCGTTGTCGTACCCTAAACTGTACCCTAATCCCTCCCCATTCCCTAACCCTAACCCTAACCCGAATCCTAACCCTGACCCTCACCTGAAGCCTTACCCTCACCCGTGCCCTAATCTTAACCAGGACACTAACACTAACCCTTGCACTCACACGAACGCTAACCCTTAAGCACTGTCGTACCCTAAGCTGTACCCTAATCCCTCTGCATTCCTTAACCCTAACCCTAACCCGAATCCTAACCGTGACCCTCACCTGAAGCCTTACCCTCACCCGTGCCCTTATCTTAACCAGGACACCAACACTAACTCGTGCCCTCACACGTACGCTAAACCTTAAGCGTTGTCGTACCCTAAATTATACCCTAATCCCTCCCCATTACTTAACCCTAACCCTAACCCCATCCCTAAACCTGACCCACTTCCGATGCCCTACCCTAACCAATGCCCTAATCTTAACCAGGACACAAACACTAACTCATGCCCTCAAACGTACGCTAACACTTAAGCATTGTCGTTCCCTAACCTGTACCCTAATCCCTCTCCATTCCCTAACACTAACCCTAACCCGAATCCTAACCCTGACCCTCACCCGAAGCCTTACCCTCACCCGTGCCCTAATCTTAACCAGGACACCAAGACTAACTCGTGCCCTCAAACGTACGCTAACACTAAACCGCAGCGGTACCCTAACCTGTACCCTAATCCCTCTCCATTCCCTAACCCTAACCCTAACCTGAAACCTAACCATGACACTCACCCCAAACTTTACCCTCACCCGTGTCCTAATTTTAACCAGTACATCAACACTAACCCATGCCCTCTAACGTACGCCAACCCTAAGCCATTGCCGTACCCTAACCTGTACCCCAATCAATCCCCATTCCCTAACCCTAACCCTAACCCTAACCCTAAACTGTACTCTAATCCCTCCCCATTCCCTAACCCTAACCCTAACCCGAATCCTAACCCTGACCCTCACCCGAAGACTTACCCTCACCCGTGCCCTAATCTTAACCAGGACACCAACACTACCTCGTGCCCTCACACGTACGCTAAACCTTAAGCGTTGTCGTACCCTAAATTGTACCCTAATCCCTCCGTATTCCTTAACCCTAACCGTAACCCCATCCCTAAACCTGACCCACTTCCGATGCCCTACCCTAACCAATGCCCTAATCTTAACCAGGACACAAACACTAACTCATGCCCTCAAACGTACGCTAACACTTAAGCATTGTCGTACCCTATCCTGTACCCTAATCCCTCCCCATTCCTTAACCCTAACCCTAACCCCATCCCTAAACCTGACCCACTTCTGATGCCCTACCCTAACCAATGCCCTAATCTTAACCAGGACACAAACACTAACTCATGCCCTCAAACGTACGCTAACCCTTAAGCATTGTCGTACCCTATCCTGTACCCTAATCCCTCCCCATTCCTTAACCCTAACCCTAAGCGAAACCCTGAACGTGACCCTTTTCCGAGGCCTTACCCTCATCGGTGCCGTTGTCTTAACCAGTACACCAACACTAACTCGTGCCCTCACACTTACGCTAACCCTTAAGCATTGTCGTACACTAACCTGTACCCTAACCCCTCTCCATTCCCTAACCCTAACCCTAACCCGAATCCTAACCCTGACCCTCACCCGAAGCCTTACCCTCACCCGTGCCCTAATCTTAACCAGGACAACAAGACTAACTCGTGCCGTCAAACGTACGCTAACACTAAACCGCAGCGGTACCGTAACCTGTACCCTAATCCCTCTCCATTCCCTAACCCTAACCCTAACCTGAAACCTAACCAGGACACTCACCCGAAACTTTACCCTCACCCGTGTCCTAATTTTAACCAGTACATCAACACTAACTCATGCCCTCTAAAGTACGCTAACCCTAAACCATTGCCGCACCCTAACCTGTACCCTAATCAATCCCCATTCCCTAACCCTAACCCTAACCCTAACCCTTAACGTGACCCTCTTCCGAGGCCTTACCCTCACCCGTGCCCTAATCGTAAGCTGTACACTAACACTAACTAGTGACCTCACACGTACGCTAAACCTTAAGCGTTGTGGTACCCTAAACTGTGCCCTAATATCTCCCCATTCCCTAACCCTAACCCTAACCCGAATTCTATCCCTGACCCTCACCCGAAACCTTACCCTCACTCGTGCTCTAATCTTAACCAGGACACCAACACTAACTTGTGCCCTCACACGTACGCTAACCCTTAATCGTTGTCGTACCCTAAACTGTACCCTAATCCCTCCCCATTCCCTAACCCTAACCCTAACCCGAATCCTAACCCTGACCCTTACCTGAAGCCTTACCCTCACCCGTGCCCTAATCTTAACCAGGACACTAACACTAACACTTGCCCTCACACGAACGCTAACCCTTAAGCACTGTCGTACCCTAAGCTGTACCCTAATCCCTCTGCATTCCTTAACCCTAACCCTAACCCGAATCCTAACCCTGACCCTCACCCGAAGCCTTACCCTCACCCGTGCCCTAATCTTAACCAGGACACCAACACTAACTCGTGCCCTCACACGTACGCTAAACCTTAAGCGTTGTCGTACCCTAAATTGTACCCTAATCCCTCCCCATTGCTTAACCCTAACCCTAACCCCATCCCTAAACCTGACCCAATTCCGATGCCCTACCCTAACCAATGCCCTAATCTTAACCAGGACACAAACACTAACTCATGCCCTCAAACGTACGCTAACCCTTAAGCATTGTCGTACCCCATCCTGTACCCTAATCCCTCCCCATTCCCGAACCCTAACCCTAAGCGAAACCCTGAAGGTGACCCTTTTCCGAGGCCTTAAACTCATCGGTGCCGTTGTCTTAACCAGTACACCAACACTAACTCGTGCCCTCACACTTACGCTAACCCTTAAGCATTGTCGTACCCTAACCTGTACCCTAATCCCTCTCCATTCCCTAACCCTAACCCTAACCCGAATCCTAACCCTGACCCTCACCCGAAGCCTTAACCTCACCCGTGCCCTAATCTTAACCAGGACACCAAGACTAACTCATGCCCTCACACGTACGCTAACACTAAACCGCAGCTGTACCCTAACCTGTACCCTAATCCCTCTCCATTCCCTAACCCTATCCCTAACCTGAAACCTAACCATGACACTCACCCGAAACTTTACCCTCACCCGTGTCCTAATTTTAACCAGAACATCAACACTAACCCATGCCCTCTAACGTACGCCAACCCTAAGCCATTGCCGTACCCTAACCTGTACCCTAATCAATCCCCATTCCCTAACCCTAACCCTAACCCTAACCCTTAACATGACCCTCTTCCGAGGCCTTACCCTCACCCGTGCCCTAATCGTAAGCAGTACACTAACACTAACTAGTGACCTCACACGTACGCTAAACCTTAAGCGTTGTGGTACCCTAAACTGGGCCCTAATATCTCCCCATTCCCTAACCCTAACCCTAACCCGAATTCTATCCCTGATCCTCACCCGTAACCTTACCCTCACCCGTGCCCTAATCTTAACCAGGACACCAACACTAACTTGTGCCCTCACACGTACGCTAACCCTTAATCGTTGTCGTACCCTAAACTGTACCCTAATCCCTCCCCATTCCCTAACCCTAACCCTAACCCGAAGCCTAACCCTGACCCTAACCTGAAGCCTTACACTCACCCGTGCCCTAATCTTAACCAGGACACTAACACTAAACCTTGCCCTCACACGAACGCTAACCCTTAAGCACTGTCGTACCCTAAGCTGTACCCTAATCCCTCTGCATTCCTTAACCCTAACCCTAACCCGAATCCTAACCGTGACCCTCACCCGAAGCCTTACCCTCACCCGTGCCCTTATCTTAACCAGGACACCAACACTAACTCGTGCCCTCACACGTACGCTAAACCTTAAGCGTTGTCGTACCCTAAATTGTACCCTAATCCCTCCCCATTCCTTAACCCTAACCCTAACCCCATCCCTAAACCTGACCCACTTCCGATGCCCTACCCTAACCAATGCCCTAATCTTAACCAGGACACAAACACTAACTCATGCCCTCAAACGTACGCTAACCCTTAAGCATTGTCGTACCCTAACCTGTACCCTAATCCCTCTCCATTCCATAACCCTAACCCTAACCCGAATCCTAACCCTGACCCTCACCCGAAGCCTTACCCTCACCCGTGCCCTAATCTTAACCAGCACACCAAGACTAACTCGTGCCCTCAAACGTACGCTAACACTAAACCGCAGCGGTACCCTAACATGTACCCTAATCCCTCTCCATTCCTTAACCCTAACCCTAACCCGAATCCTAACCGTGACCCTCACCCGAAGCCTTACCCTCACCCTTGCCCTTATCTTAACCAGGACACCAACACTAACTCGTGCCCTCACACGTACGCTAAACCTTAAGCGTTGTCGTACCCTAAATTGTACCCTAATCCCTCCGCATTCCTTAACCCTAACCGTAACCCCATCCCTAAACCTGACCCACTTCCGATGCCCTACCCTAACCAATGCCCTAATCTTAACCAGGACACAAACACTAACTCATGCCCTCAAACGTACGCTAACACTTAAGCATTGTCGTACCCTATCCTGTACCCTAATCCCTCCCCATTCCTTAACCCTAACCCTAACCCCATCCCTAAACCGGACCCACTTCTGATGCCCTACCCTAACCAATGCCCTAATCTTAACTAGGACACATACACTAACTCATGCCCTCAAACGTACGCTAACCCTTAAGCATTGTCGTACCCTATCCTGTACCCTAATCCCTCCCCATTCCTTAACCCTAACCCTAAGCGAAACCCTGAACGTGACCCTTTTCCGAGGCCTTACCCTCATCGGTGCCGTTGTCTTAACCAGTACACCAACACTAACTCGTGCCCTCACACTTACGCTAACCCTTAAGCATTGTCGTACACTAACCTGTACCCTAATCCCTCTCCATTCCCTAACCCTAACCCTAACCCGAATCCTAACCCTGACCCTCACCCGAAGCCTTACCCTCACCCGTGCCCTAATCTTAACCAGGACACCAAGACTAACTCGTGCCCTCAAACGTACGCTAACACTAAACCGCAGCGGTACCGTAACCTGTACCCTAATCCCTCTCCATTCCCTAACCCTAACCCTAACCTGAAACCTAACCATGACACTCACCCGAAACTTTACCCTCACCCGTGTCCTAATTTTAACCAGTACATCAACACTAACCCATGCCCTCTAACGTACGCCAACCCTAAGCCATTGCCTTACCCTAACCTGTACCCTAATCAATCTCCATTCCCTAACCCTAACCCTAACCCTAACCCTTAACGTGACCCTCTTCCGAGGCCTTACCCTCACCCGTGCCCTAATCGTAAGCAGTACACTAACACTAACTAGTGACCTCACACGTACGCTAAACCTTAAGCGTTGTGGTACCCTAAACTGTGCCCTAATATCTCTCCATTCCCTAACCCTAACCCTAACCCGAATTCTAACCCTGACCCTCACCCGAAACCTTACCCTCACCCGTGCCCTAATCTTAATCAGGACACCAACACTAACTCGTGCCCTCACACGTACGCTAACCCTTAATCGTTGTCGTACCCTAAACTGTACCCTAATCCCTCCCCATTCCCTAACCCTAACCCTAACCCGAATCCTAAACCTGACCCTCACCTGAAGCCTTACCCTCACCAGTGCCCTAATCTTAACCAGGACACTAACACTAACCCTTGCCCTCACACGAACGCTAACCCTTAAGCACTGTCGTACCCTAAGCTGTACCCTAATCCCTCTGCATTCCTTAACCCTAACCCTAACCCGAATCCTAACCCTGACCCTCACCCGAATCCTTACCCTCACCCGTGCCCTTATCTTAACCAGGACACCAACACTAACTCGTGCCCTCACACGTACGCTAAACCTTAAGCGTTTTCGTACCCTAAATTGTACCTTAAGCCCTCCCCATTCCTTAACCCTAACCCTAACCCCATCCCTAAACCTGACCCACTTCCGATGCCCTACCCTAACCAATGCCCTAATCTTAACCAGGACACAAACACTAACTCATGCCCTCAAACGTACGCTAACCCTTAAGCATTGTCGTACCCTATCCTGTACCCTAATCCCTCCCCATTCTCTAACCCTAACCCTAAGCGAAACCCTGAACGTGACCCTTTTCCGAGGCCTTACCCTCATCGGTGCCGTTGTCTTAACCAGTACACCAACACTAACTCGTGCACTCACACTTACGCTAACCCTTAAGCATTGTCGTACCCTAACCTGTACCCTAATCCCTCTCCATTCCCTAACCGTAACCCTAACCCGAATCCTAACCCTGACCCTCACCCGAAGCCTTACCCTCACCCGTGCCCTAATCTTAACCAGGACACCAAGACTAACTCGTGCCCTCAAACGTACGCTAACACTAAACCGCAGCGGTACCCTAACCTGTACCCTAATCCCTCTCCATTCCCTAACCCTAACCCTAACCTGAAACCTAACCATGACAAAAACCCCAAACTTTACCCTCACCCGTGTCCTAATTTTAACCAGTACATCAACACTAACCCATGCCCTCTAACGTACGCCAACCCTAAGCCATTGCCGTACCCTAACCTGTACCCTAATCAATCCCCATTCCCTAACCTTAACCCTAACCCTAACCCTTAACCTTGACCCTCTTCCGAGGCCTTACCCTCACCCGTGCCCTAATCGTAAGCAGTACACTAACACTAACTAGTGACCTCACACGTACGCTAAACCTTAAGCGTTGTGGTACCCTAAACTGTGCCCTAATATCTCCCCATTCCCTAACCCTAACCCTAACCCGAATTCTATCCCTGACCCTCACCTGAAACCTTACCCTCACCCGTGCCCTAATCTTAACCAGGACACCAACACTAACTTGTGCCCTCACACGTACGCTAACCCTTAATCGTTGTCGTACCCTAAACTGTACTCTAATCCCTCCCCATTCCCTAACCCTAACCCTAACCCGAATCCTAACCCTGACCCTCACCCGAAGCCTTACCCTCACCCGTGCCATAATCTTAACCAGGACACCAACACTAACTCGTGCCCTCACACGTACGCTAAACCTTAAGCGTTGTCGTACCCTAAATTGTACCCTAATCCCTCCGCATTCCTTAACCCTAACCGTAACCCCATCCCTAAACCTGACCCACTTCCGATGCCCTACCCTAACCAATGCCCTAATCTTAACCAGGACACAAACACTAACTCATGCCCTCAAACGTACGCTAACCCTTAAGCATTGTCGTACCCCATCCTGTACCCTAATCCCTCCCCATTCCCGAACCCTAACCCTAAGCGAAACCCTGAAGGTGACCCTTTTCCGAGGCCTTAAACTCATCGGTGCCGTTGTCTTAACCAGTACACCAACACTAACTCGTGCCCTCACACTTACGCTAACCCTTAAGCATTGTCGTACCCTAACCTGTACCCTAATCCCTCTCCATTCCCTAACCCTAACCCTAACCCGAATCCTAACCCTGACCCTCACCCGAAGCCTTAACCTCACCCGTGCCCTAATCTTAACCAGGACACCAAGACTAACTCATGCCCTCACACGTACGCTAACACTAAACCGCAGCTGTACCCTAACCTGTACCCTAATCCCTCTCCATTCCCTAACCCTATCCCTAACCTGAAACCTAACCATGACACTCACCCGAAACTTTACCCTCACCCGTGTCCTAATTTTAACCAGAACATCAACACTAACCCATGCCCTCTAACGTACGCCAACCCTAAGCCATTGCCGTACCCTAACCTGTACCCTAATCAATCCCCATTCCCTAACCCTAACCCTAACCCTAACCCTTAACATGACCCTCTTCCGAGGCCTTACCCTCACCCGTGCCCTAATCGTAAGCAGTACACTAACACTAACTAGTGACCTCACACGTACGCTAAACCTTAAGCGTTGTGGTACCCTAAACTGGGCCCTAATATCTCCCCATTCCCTAACCCTAACCCTAACCCGAATTCTATCCCTGATCCTCACCCGTAACCTTACCCTCACCCGTGCCCTAATCTTAACCAGGACACCAACACTAACTTGTGCCCTCACACGTACGCTAACCCTTAATCGTTGTCGTACCCTAAACTGTACCCTAATCCCTCCCCATTCCCTAACCCTAACCCTAACCCGAAGCCTAACCCTGACCCTAACCTGAAGCCTTACACTCACCCGTGCCCTAATCTTAACCAGGACACTAACACTAAACGTTGCCGTCACACGAACGCTAACCCTTAAGCACTGTCGTACCCTAAGCTGTACCCTAATCCCTCTGCATTCCTTAACCCTAACCCTAACCCGAATCCTAACCGTGACCCTCACCCGAAGCCTTACCCTCACCCGTGCCCTTATCTTAACCAGGACACCAACACTAACTCGTGCCCTCACACGTACGCTAAACCTTAAGCGTTGTCGTACCCTAAATTGTACCCTAATCCCTCCCCATTCCTTAACCCTAACCCTAACCCCATCCCTAAACCTGACCCACTTCCGATGCCCTACCCTAACCAATGCCCTAATCTTAACCAGGACACAAACACTAACTCATGCCCTCAAACGTACGCTAACCCTTAAGCATTGTCGTACCCTAACCTGTACCCTAATCCCTCTCCATTCCATAACCCTAACCCTAACCCGAATCCTAACCCTGACCCTCACCCGAAGCCTTACCCTCACCCGTGCCCTAATCTTAACCAGCACACCAAGACTAACTCGTGCCCTCAAACGTACGCTAACACTAAACCGCAGCGGTACCCTAACATGTACCCTAATCCCTCTCCATTCCTTAACCCTAACCCTAACCCGAATCCTAACCGTGACCCTCACCCGAAGCCTTACCCTCACCCTTGCCCTTATCTTAACCAGGACACCAACACTAACTCGTGCCCTCACACGTACGCTAAACCTTAAGCGTTGTCGTACCCTAAATTGTACCCTAATCCCTCCGCATTCCTTAACCCTAACCGTAACCCCATCCCTAAACCTGACCCACTTCCGATGCCCTACCCTAACCAATGCCCTAATCTTAACCAGGACACAAACACTAACTCATGCCCTCAAACGTACGCTAACACTTAAGCATTGTCGTACCCTATCCTGTACCCTAATCCCTCCCCATTCCTTAACCCTAACCCTAACCCCATCCCTAAACCGGACCCACTTCTGATGCCCTACCCTAACCAATGCCCTAATCTTAACTAGGACACATACACTAACTCATGCCCTCAAACGTACGCTAACCCTTAAGCATTGTCGTACCCTATCCTGTACCCTAATCCCTCCCCATTCCTTAACCCTAACCCTAAGCGAAACCCTGAACGTGACCCTTTTCCGAGGCCTTACCCTCATCGGTGCCGTTGTCTTAACCAGTACACCAACACTAACTCGTGCCCTCACACTTACGCTAACCCTTAAGCATTGTCGTACACTAACCTGTACCCTAATCCCTCTCCATTCCCTAACCCTAACCCTAACCCGAATCCTAACCCTGACCCTCACCCGAAGCCTTACCCTCACCCGTGCCCTAATCTTAACCAGGACACCAAGACTAACTCGTGCCCTCAAACGTACGCTAACACTAAACCGCAGCGGTACCGTAACCTGTACCCTAATCCCTCTCCATTCCCTAACCCTAACCCTAACCTGAAACCTAACCATGACACTCACCCGAAACTTTACCCTCACCCGTGTCCTAATTTTAACCAGTACATCAACACTAACCCATGCCCTCTAACGTACGCCAACCCTAAGCCATTGCCTTACCCTAACCTGTACCCTAATCAATCTCCATTCCCTAACCCTAACCCTAACCCTAACCCTTAACGTGACCCTCTTCCGAGGCCTTACCCTCACCCGTGCCCTAATCGTAAGCAGTACACTAACACTAACTAGTGACCTCACACGTACGCTAAACCTTAAGCGTTGTGGTACCCTAAACTGTGCCCTAATATCTCTCCATTCCCTAACCCTAACCCTAACCCGAATTCTAACCCTGACCCTCACCCGAAACCTTACCCTCACCCGTGCCCTAATCTTAATCAGGACACCAACACTAACTCGTGCCCTCACACGTACGCTAACCCTTAATCGTTGTCGTACCCTAAACTGTACCCTAATCCCTCCCCATTCCCTAACCCTAACCCTAACCCGAATCCTAAACCTGACCCTCACCTGAAGCCTTACCCTCACCAGTGCCCTAATCTTAACCAGGACACTAACACTAACCCTTGCCCTCACACGAACGCTAACCCTTAAGCACTGTCGTACCCTAAGCTGTACCCTAATCCCTCTGCATTCCTTAACCCTAACCCTAACCCGAATCCTAACCCTGACCCTCACCCGAATCCTTACCCTCACCCGTGCCCTTATCTTAACCAGGACACCAACACTAACTCGTGCCCTCACACGTACGCTAAACCTTAAGCGTTTTCGTACCCTAAATTGTACCTTAAGCCCTCCCCATTCCTTAACCCTAACCCTAACCCCATCCCTAAACCTGACCCACTTCCGATGCCCTACCCTAACCAATGCCCTAATCTTAACCAGGACACAAACACTAACTCATGCCCTCAAACGTACGCTAACCCTTAAGCATTGTCGTACCCTATCCTGTACCCTAATCCCTCCCCATTCTCTAACCCTAACCCTAAGCGAAACCCTGAACGTGACCCTTTTCCGAGGCCTTACCCTCATCGGTGCCGTTGTCTTAACCAGTACACCAACACTAACTCGTGCACTCACACTTACGCTAACCCTTAAGCATTGTCGTACCCTAACCTGTACCCTAATCCCTCTCCATTCCCTAACCGTAACCCTAACCCGAATCCTAACCCTGACCCTCACCCGAAGCCTTACCCTCACCCGTGCCCTAATCTTAACCAGGACACCAAGACTAACTCGTGCCCTCAAACGTACGCTAACACTAAACCGCAGCGGTACCCTAACCTGTACCCTAATCCCTCTCCATTCCCTAACCCTAACCCTAACCTGAAACCTAACCATGACAAAAACCCCAAACTTTACCCTCACCCGTGTCCTAATTTTAACCAGTACATCAACACTAACCCATGCCCTCTAACGTACGCCAACCCTAAGCCATTGCCGTACCCTAACCTGTACCCTAATCAATCCCCATTCCCTAACCTTAACCCTAACCCTAACCCTTAACCTTGACCCTCTTCCGAGGCCTTACCCTCACCCGTGCCCTAATCGTAAGCAGTACACTAACACTAACTAGTGACCTCACACGTACGCTAAACCTTAAGCGTTGTGGTACCCTAAACTCTGCCCTAATATCTCCCCATTCCCTAACCCTAACCCTAACCCGAATTCTATCCCTGACCCTCACCTGAAACCTTACCCTCACCCGTGCCCTAATCTTAACCAGGACACCAACACTAACTTGTGCCCTCACACGTACGCTAACCCTTAATCGTTGTCGTACCCTAAACTGTACTCTAATCCCTCCCCATTCCCTAACCCTAACCCTAACCCGAATCCTAACCCTGACCCTCACCCGAAGCCTTACCCTCACCCGTGCCATAATCTTAACCAGGACACCAACACTAACTCGTGCCCTCACACGTACGCTAAACCTTAAGCGTTGTCGTACCCTAAATTGTACCCTAATCCCTCCGCATTCCTTAACCCTAACCGTAACCCCATCCCTAAACCTGACCCACTTCCGATGCCCTACCCTAACCAATGCCCTAATCTTAACCAGGACACAAACACTAACTCATGCCCTCAAACGTACGCTAACACTTAAGCATTGTCGTACCCTATCCTGTACCCTAATCCCTCCCCATTCCTTAACCCTAACCCTAACCCCATCCCTAAACCTGACCCACTTCTGATGCCCTACCCTAACCAATGCCCTAATCTTAACCAGGACACAAACACTAACTCATGCCCTCAAACGTACGCTAACCCTTAAGCATTGTCGTACCCTATCCTGTACCCTAATCCCTCCCCATTCCTTAACCCTAACCCTAAGCGAAACCCTGAACGTGACCCTTTTCCGAGGCCTTACCCTCATCGGTGCCGTTGTCTTAACCAGTACACCAACACTAACTCGTGCCCTCACACTTACGCTAACCCTTAAGCATTGTCGTACACTAACCTGTACCCTAATCCCTCTCCATTCCCTAACCCTAACCCTAACCCGAATCCTAACCCTGACCCTCACCCGAAGCCTTACCCTCACCCGTGCCCTAATCTTAACCAGGACACCAAGACTAACTCGTGCCCTCAAACGTACGCTAACACTAAACCGCAGCGGTACCGTAACCTGTACCCTAATCCCTCTCCATTCCCTAACCCTAACCCTAACCTGAAACCTAACCATGACACTCACCCGAAACTACCCTCACCCGTGTCCTAATTTTAACCAGTACATCAACACTAACCCATGCCCTCTAACGTACGCCAACCCTAAGCCATTGCCTTACCCTAACCTGTACCCTAATCAATCCCCATTCCCTAACCCTAACCCTAACCCTTAACGTGACCCTCTTCCGAGGCCTTACCCTCACCCGTGCCCTAATCGTAAGCAGTACACTAACACTAACTAGTGACCTCACACGTACGCTAAACCTTAAGCGTTGTGGTACGCTAAACTGTGCCCTAATATCTCCCCATTCCCTAAACCTAACCCTAACCCGAATTCTATCCCTGATCCTCACCCGTAACCTTACCCTCACCCGTGCCCTAATCTTAACCAGGACACCAGGACTAACTCGTGCCCTCAAACGTACGCTAACAGTAAACCGCAGCGGTACCCTAACCTGTACCCTAATACCTCTCCATTCCCTAACCCTAACCCTAACCTGAAACCTAACCATGACACTCACCCGAAACTTTACCCTCACCCGTGTCCTAATTTTAACCAGTACATCAACACTAACCCATGCCCTCTAACGTACGCCAACCCTAAGCCATTGCCGTACCCTAACCTGTACCCTAATCAATCCCCATTCCCTAACCCTAACCCTAACCCTAACCCTTAACGTGACCCTCTTCCGAGGCCTTACCCTCACCCGTGCCCTAATCGTAAGCAGTACACTAACACTAACTAGTGACCTCACACGTACGCTAAACCTTAAGCGTTGTGGTACCCTAAACTGTGCCCTAATATCTCCCCATTCCCTAAACCTAACCCTAACGCGAATTCTATCCCTGATCCTCACCCGTAACCTTACCCTCACCCGTGCCCTAATCTTTACCAGGACACCAACACTAAGTTGTGCCCTCACACGTACGCTAACCCTTAATCGTTTTCGTACCCTAAACTGTACCCTAATCCCTCCCCATTCCCTAACCCTAACCCTAACCCGAATCCTAACCCTGACCCTCACCTGAAGCCTTACCCTCACCCGTGCCCTAATCTTAACCAGGACACTAACACTAACCCTTGCACTCACACGAACGCTAACCCTTAAGCACTGTCGTACCCTAAGCTGTACCCTAATCCCTCTGCATTCCTTAACCCTAACCCTAACCCGAATCCTAACCGTGACCCTCACCTGAAGCCTTACCCTCACCCGTGCCCTTATCTTAACCAGGACACCAACACTAACTCGTGCCCTCACACGTACGCTAAACCTTAAGCGTTGTCGTACCCTAAATTGTACCCTAATCCCTCCCCATTCCTTAACCCTAACCCTAACCCCATCCCTAAACCTGACCCACTTCAGATGCCCTACCCTAACCAATGCCCTAATCTTAACCAGGACACAAACACTAACTCATGCCCTCAAACGTACGCTAACACTTAAGCATTGTCGTACCCTAACCTGTACCCTAATCCCTCTCCATTCCCTAACACTAACCCTAACCCGAATCCTAACCCTGACCCTCACCCGAAGCCTTACCCTCACCCGTGCCCTAATCTTAACCAGGACACCAAGACTAACTCGTGCCCTCAAACGTACGCTAACACTAAACCGCAGCGGTACCCTAACCTGTACCCTAATCCCTCTCCATTCCCTAACCCTAACCCTAACCTGAAACCTAACCATGACACTCACCCCAAACTTTACCCTCACCCGTGTCCTAATTTTAACCAGTATATCAACACTAACCCATGCCCTCTAACGTACGCCAACCCTAAGCCATTGCCGTACCCTAACCTGTACCCTAATCAATCCCCATTCCCTAACCTTAACCCTAACCCTAACCCTTAACCTTGACCCTCTTCCGAGGCCTTACCCTCACCCGTGCCCTAATCGTAAGCAGTACATTAACACTAACTAGTGACCTCACTCGTACGCTAAACCTTAAGCGTTGTGGTACCCTAAACTGAGCCCTAATATCTTCCCATTCCCTAACCCTAACCCTAACCCGAATTCTATCCCTGACCCTCACCCGAAACCTTACCCTCACCCGTGCCCTAATCTTAACCAGGACACCAACACTAACTTGTGCCCTCACACGTACGCTAACCCTTAATCGTTGTCGTACCCTAAACTGTACTCTAATCCCTCGCCATTCCCTAACCCTAACCCTAACCCGAATCCTAACCCTGACCCTCACCCGAAGCCTTACCCTCACCCGTGCCCTAATCTTAACCAGGACACCAACACTAACTCGTGCCCTCACACGTACGCTAAACCTTAAGCGTTGTCGTACCCTAAATTGTACCCTAATCCCTCCGCATTCCTTAACCCTAACCGTAACCCCATCCCTAAACCTGACCCACTTCCGATGCCCTACCCTAACCAATGCCCTAATCTTAACCAGGACACAAACACTAACTCATGCCCTCAAACGTACGCTAACACTTAAGCATTGTCGTACCCTATCCTGTACCCTAATCCCTCCCCATTCCTTAACCCTAACCCTAAGCGAAACCCTGAACGTGACCCTTTTCCGAGGCCTTACCCTCATCGGTGCCGTTGTCTTAACCAGTACACCAACACTAACTCGTGCCCTCACACTTACGCTAACCCTTAAGCATTGTCGTACACTAACCTGTACCCTAATCCCTCGCCATTCCCTAACCCTAACCCTAACCCGAATCCTAACCCTGACCCTCACCCGAAGCCTTACCCTCACCCGTGCCCTAATCTTAACCAGGACACCAAGACTAACTCGTGCCCTCAAACGTACGCTAACACTAAACCGCAGCGGTACCGTAACCTGTACCCTAATCCCTCTCCATTCCCTAACCCTAACCTTAACCTGAAACCTAACCATGACACTCACCCGAAACTTTACCCTCACCCGTGTCCTAATTTTAACCAGTACATCAACACTAAACCATGCCCTCTAACGTACGCCAACCCTAAGCCATTGCCTTACCCTAACCTGTACCCTAATCAATCCCCATTCCCTAACCCTAACCCTAACCCTAACCCTTAACGTGACCCTCTTCCGAGGCCTTACCCTCACCCGTGCCCTAATCGTAAGCAGTACACTAACACTAACTAGTGACCTCACACGTACGCTAAACCTTAAGCGTTGCGGTACCCTAAACTGTGCCCTAATATCTCTTCATTCCCTAACCCTAACCCTAACCCGAATTCTAACCCTGACCCCCACCCGAAACCTTACCCTCACCCGTGCCCTAATCTTAATCAGGACACCAACACTAACTCGTGCCCTCACACGTACGCTAACCCTTAATCGTTGTCGTACCCTAAACTGTACCCTAATCCCTCCCCATTCCCTAACCCTAACCCTAACCCGAATCCTAACCCTGACCCTCACCTGAAGCCTTACCCTCACCCGTGCCCTAATCTTAACCAGGACACTAACACTAACCCTTGGCCTCACACGAACGCTAACCCTTAAGCACTGTCGTACCCTAAGCTGTACCCTAATCCCTCTGCATTCCTTAACCCTAACCCTAACCCAAATCCTAACCCTGAACCTCACCCGAAGCCTTACCCTCACCCGTGCCCTAATCTTAACCAGGACACCAACACTAACTCGTGCCCTCACACGTACGCTAAACCTTAAGCGTTGTCGTACCCTAAATTGTACCCTAATCCCTCCCCATTCCTTAACCCTAACCCTAACCCCATCCCTAAACCTGACCCACTTCCGATGCCCTACCCTAACCAATTCCCTAATCTTAACCATGACACAAACACTAACTCATGCCCTCAAACGTACGCTAACCCTTAAGCATTGTCGTACCCTATCCTGTACCCTAATCCCTCCCCATTCCCTAACCCTAACCCTAAGCGAAACCCTGAACGTGACCCTTTTCCGAGGCCTTACCCTCATCGGTGCCGTTGTCTTAACCAGTACACCAACACTAACTCGTGCCCTCACACTTACGCTAACCCTTAAGCATTGTCGTACCCTAACCTGTACCCTAATCCCTCTCCATTCCCTAACCCTAACCCTAACCCGAATCCTAACCCTGACCCTCACCCGAAGCCTTAACCTCACCCGTGCCCTAATCTTAACCAGGACAACAAGACTAACTCGTGCCCTCAAACGTACGATAACACTAAACCGCAGCGGTACCCTAACCTGTACCCTAATCCCTCTCCATTCCCTAACCCTAACCCTAACCTGAAACCTAACCATGACACTCACCCGAAACTTTACCCTCACCCGTGTCCTAATTTTAACCAGTACATCAACACTAACCCATGCCCTCTAACGTACGCCAACCCTAAGCCATTGCCGTACCCTAGTCTGTACCCTAATCAATCCCCATTCCCTAACCCTAACCAAAACCCTAACCCTTAACGTTACCCTCTTCCGAGGCCTTACCCTCACCCGTGCCCTAATCGTAAGCAGTACATTAACACTAACTAGTAACCTCACACGTACGCTAAACCTTAAGCGTTGTGGTACCCTAAACTGTGCCCTAATATCTCCCCATTCCCTAACCCTAACCCTAACCCGAATTCTATCCCTGACCCTCACCCGAAACCTTACCCTCACCCGTGCCCTAATCTTAACCAGGACACCAACACTAACTCGTGCCCTCACACGTACGCTAACCCTTAATCGTTGTCGTACCCTAAACTGTACCCTAATCCCTCCCCATTCCCTCACCCTAACCCTAACCCGAATCCTAACCCTGACCCTCACCTGAAGCCTTACCCTCACCCGTGCCCTAATCTTAACCAGGACACTAACACTAACCCTTGCCCTCACACGAACGCTAACCCTTAAGCACTGTCGTACCCTAAGCTGTACCCTAATCCCTCTGCATTCCTTAACACTAACCCTAACCCGAATACTAACCCTGACCCTCACCCGAAGCCTTACCCTCACCCGTGCCCTAATCTTAACCAGGACACCAACACTAACTCGTGCCCTCACACGTACGCTAAACCTTAAGCGTTGTCATACCCTAAATTGTACCCTAATCCCTCCGCATTCCTTAACCCTAACCCTAACCCCATCCCTAAACCTGACCCACTTCCGATGCCCTACCCTAACCAATGCCCTAATCTTAACCAGGACACAAACACTAACTCATGCCCTCAAACGTACGCTAACCCTTAAGCATTGTCGTACCCTATCCTGTACCCTAATCCCTCCCCATTCCCTAACCCTAACCCTAAGCGAAACCCTGAACGTGACCCTTTTCCGAGGCCTTACCCTCATCGGTGCCGTTGTCTTAACCAGTACACCAACACTAACTCATGCCCTCACACTTACGCTAACCCTTAAGCATTGTCGTACCCTAACCTGTACCCTAATCCCTCTCCATTCCCTAACCCTAACCCTAACCCGAATCCTAACCCTGACCCTCACCCGAAGCCTTACCCTCACCCGTGCCCTAATCTTAACCAGCACACCAAGACTAACTCGTGCCCTCAAACGTATGCTAACACTAAACCGCAGCGGTACCCTAACCTGTACCCTAATCCCTCTCCATTCCCTAACCCTAACCCTAACCTGAAACCTAACCATGAAACTCACCCGAAACTTTACCCTCACCCGTGTCCTAATTTTAACCAGTACATCAACACTAACCCATGCCCTCTAACGTACGTCAACCCTAAGCCATTGCCGTACCCTAAACTGTACCCTAATCAATCCCCATTCCCTAACCCTAACCCTAACCCTAACCCTAAGCCATTGCCTTACCCTAACCTGTACCCTAATCAATCCCCATTCCCTAACCCTAACCCTAACCCTAACCCTTAACGTGACCCTCTTCCGAGGCCTTACCCTCACCCGTGCCCTAATCGTAAGCAGTACACTAACACTAACTAGTGACCTCACACGTACGCTAAACCTTAAGCGTTGTGGTACCCTAAACTGTGCCCTAATATCTCCCTATTCCCTAACCCTAACCCTAACCCGAATGCTATCCCTGACCCTCACCCGAAACCTTACCCTCACCCGTGCCCTAATCTTAACCAGGACACCAACACTAACTCGTGCCCTCACACGTACGCTAACCCTTAATCGTTGTCGTACCCTAAACTGTACCCTAATCCCTCCCCATTCCCTAACCCTAACCCTAACCCGAATCCTAACCCTGACCCTCACCTGAAGCCTTACCCTCACCCGGGCCCTAATCTTAACCAGGACACTAACACTAACACGTGCCCTCACACGAACGCTAACCCTTAAGCACTGTCGTACCCTAAGCTGTACCCTAATCCCTCTGCATTCCTTAACCCTAACCCTAACCCGAATCCTAACCCTGACCCTCACCCGAAGCCTTACCCTCACCCGTGCCCTAATCTTAACCAGGACACCAACACTAACGCGTGCCCTCACACGTACGCTAAACCTTAAGCGTTGTCGTACCCTAAATTGTACCCTAATCCCTCCC
Organism: Inia geoffrensis; assembly: GCA_036417435.1. NCBI lineage: Eukaryota > Metazoa > Chordata > Mammalia > Artiodactyla > Iniidae > Inia > Inia geoffrensis. The sequence goes on from JAZAQT010000817.1 coordinate 68,575, forward strand.
CATTCCTTAACCCTAACCCTAATCCCATCCCTAAACCTGACCCACTTCAGATGCCCTACCCTAACCAATGCCCTAATCTTAACCAGGACACAAACACTAACTCATGCCCTCAAACGTACGCTAACACTTAAGCATTGTCGTACCCTAACCTGTACCCTAATCCCTCTCCATTCCCTAACACTAACCCTAACCCGAATCCTAACCCTGACCCTCACCGAAGCCTTACCCTCACCCGTGCCCTAATCTTAACCAGGACACCAAGACTAACTCGTGCCCTCAAACGTACGCTAACACTAAACCGCAGCGGTACCCTAACCTGTACCCTAATCCCTCTCCATTCCCTAACCCTAACCCTAACCTGAAACCTAACCATGACACTCACCCCAAACTTTACCCTCACCCGTGTCCTAATTTTAACCAGTATATCAACACTAACCCATGCCCTCTAACGTACGTCAACCCTAAGCCATTGCCGTACCCTAAACTGTACCCTAATCAATCCCCATTCCCTAACCCTAACCCTAACCCTAACCCTTAACGTGACCCTCTTCCGAGGCCTTACCCTCACCCGTTCCCTAATCGTAAGCAGTACACTAACACTAACTAGTGACCTCACACGTACGCTAAACCTTAAGCGTTGTGGTACCCTAAACTGTGCCCTAATATCTCCCCATTCCCTAACCCTAACCCTAACCCGAATTCTATCCCTGACCCTCACCCGAAACCTTACCCTCACCCGTGCCCTAATCTTAACCAGGACACCAACACTAACTCGTGCCCTCACACGTACGCTAACCCTTAATCGTTGTCGTACCCTAAACTGTACCCTAATCCCTCCCCATTCCCTAACCCTAACCCTAACCCGAATCCTAACCCTGACCCTCACCTGAAGCCTTACCCTCACCCGTGCCCTAATCTTAACCAGGACACTAACACTAACACGTGCCCTCACACGAACGCTAACCCTTAAGCACTGTCGTACCCTAAGCTGTACCCTAATACCTCTGCATTCCTTAACCCTAACCCTAACCCGAATCCTAACCCTGACCCTCACCCGAAGCCTTACCCTCACCCGTGCCCTAATCTTAACCAGGACACCAACACTAACTCGTGCCCTCACACGTACGCTAAACCTTAAGCGTTGTCGTACCCTAAATTGTACCCTAATCCCTCCGCATTCCTTAACACTAAACCTAACCCCATCCCTAAACCTGACCCACTTCCGATGCCCTACCCTAACCAATGCCCTAATCTTAACCAGGACACAAACACTAACTCATTCCCTCAAACGTACGCTAACCCTTAAGCATTGTCGTACCCTATCCTGTACCCTAATCCCTCCCCATTCCCTAACCCTAACCCTAAGCGAAACCCTGAACGTGACCCTTTTCCGAGGACTTACCCTCATCGGTGCCGTTGTCTTAACCAGTACACCAACACTAACTCGTGCCCTCACACTTACGCTAACCCTTAAGCATTGTCGTACCCTAACCTGTACCCTAATCCCTCTCCATTCCCTAACCCTAACCCTAATCCGAATCCTAACCCTGACCCTCACCCGAAGCCTTACCCTCACCCGTGCCCTAATCTTAACCAGGACACCAAGACTAACTCGTGCCCTCAAACGTACGCTAACACTAAACCGCAGCGGTACCCTAACCTGTACCCTAATCCCTCTCCATTCCCTAACCATAACCCTAACCTGAAACCTAACCATGACACTCACCCGAAACTTTACCCTCACACGTGTCCTAATTTTAACCAGTACATCAACACTAACCCATGCCCTCTAACGTACGCCAACCCTAAGCCATTGCCGTACCCTAACCTGAACACTAATCAATCCCCATTCCCTAACCCTAACCCTAACCCTAACGCTTAACGTGACCCTCTTCCGAGGCCTTACCCTCACCCGTGCCCTAATCGTAAGCAGTACACTAACACTAACTAGTGACCTCACACGTACGCTAAACCTTAAGCGTTGTGGTACCCTAAACTGTGCTCTAATATCTCCCCATTCGCTAACCCTAACCCTAACCCGAATTCTATCCCTGACCCTCACCCGAAACCTTACCCTCACCCGTGCCCTAATCTTAACCAGGACACCAACACTAATTTGTGCCCTCACACGTACGCTAACCCTTAATCGTTGTCGTACCCTAAACTGTACCCTAATCCCTCCCCATTCCGTAACCCTAACCCTAACCCGAATCCTAACCCTGACCCTCACCTGAAGCCTTACCCTCACCCGTGCCCTAATCTTAACCAGGACACTAACACTAACTCTTGCCCTCACACGAACGCTAACCCTTAAGCACTGTCGTACCCTAAGCTGTACCCTAATCCCTCTGCATTCCTTAACCCTAACCCTAACCCGAATCCTAACCCTGACCCTCACCCGAAGCCTTACCCTCACCCGTGCCATAATCGTAAGCAGTACACTAACACTAACTAGTGACCTCACACGTACGCTAAACCTTAAGCGTTGTGGTACCCTAAACTGTGCCCTAATATCTCCCCATTCCCTAACCCTAACCCTAACCCGAATTCTATCCCTGACCCTCACCCGAAACCTTACCCTCACCCGTGCCCTAATCTTAACCAGGACACCAACACTAACTTGTGCCCTCACACGTACGCTAACCCTTAATCGTTGTCGTACCCTAAACTGTACTCTAATCCCTCCCCATTCCCTAACCCTAACCCTAACCCGAATCCTAACCCTGACCCTCACCCGAAGCCTTACCCTCACCCGTGCCCTAATCTTAACCAGGACACCAACACTAACTCGTGCCCTCACACGTACGCTAAACCTTAAGCGTTGTCGTACCCTAAATTGTACCCTAATCCCTCCGCATTCCTTAACCCTAACCGTAACCCCATTCCTAAACCTGACCCACTTCCGATGCCCTACCCTAACCAATGCCCTAATCTTAACCAGGACACAAACACTAACTCATGCCCTCAAACGTACGCTAACACTTAAGCATTGTCGTACCCTATCCTGTACCCTAATCCCTCCCCATTCCTTAACCCTAACCCTAAGCGAAACCCTGAACGTGACCCTTTTCCGAGGCCTTACCCTCATCGGTGCCGTTGTCTTAACCAGTACACCAACACTAACTCGTGCCCTCACACTTACGCTAACCCTTAAGCATTGTCGTACACTAACCTGTACCCTAATCCCTCTCCATTCCCTAACCCTAACCCTAACCCGAATCCTAACCCTGACCCTCACCCGAAGCCTTACCCTCACCCGTGCCCTAATCTTAACCAGGACACCAAGACTAACTCGTGCCCTCAAACGTACGCTAACACTAAACCGCAGCGGTACCGTAACCTGTACCCTAATCCCTCTCCATTCCCTAACCCTAACCTTAACCTGAAACCTAACCATGACACTCACCCGAAACTTTACCCTCACCCGTGTCCTAATTTTAACCAGTACATCAACACTAACCCATGCCCTCTAACGTACGCCAACCCTAAGCCATTGCCTTACCCTAACCTGTACCCTAATCAATCCCCATTCCCTAACCCTAACCCTAACCCTAACCCTTAACGTGACCCTCTTCCGAGGCCTTACCCTCACCCGTGCCCTAATCGTAAGCAGTACACTAACACTAACTAGTGACCTCACACGTACGCTAAACCTTAAGCGTTGTGGTACCCTAAACTGTGCCCTAATATCTCCCCATTCCCTAACCCTAACCCTAACCCGAATTCTATCCCTGACCCTCACCCGAAACCTTACCCTCACCCGTGCCCTAATCTTAACCAGGACACCAACACTAACTCGTGCCCTCACACGTACGCTAACCCTTAATCGTTGTCGTACCCTAAACTGTACCCTAATCCCTCCCCATTCCCTCACCCTAACCCTAACCCGAATCCTAACCCTGACCCTCACCTGAAGCCTTACCCTCACCCGTGCCCTAATCTTAACCAGGACACTAACACTAACCCTTGCCCTCACACGAACGCTAACCCTTAAGCACTGTCGTACCCTAAGCTGTACCCTAATCCCTCTGCATTCCTTAACACTAACCCTAACCCGAATCCTAACCCTGACCCTCACCCGAAGCCTTACCCTCACCCGTGCCCTAATCTTAACCAGGACACCAACACTAACTCGTGCCCTCACACGTACGCTAAACCTTAAGCGTTGTCGTACCCTAAATTGTACCCTAATCCCTCCGCATTCCTTAACCCTAACCCTAACCCCATCCCTAAACCTGACCCACTTCCGATGCCCTACCCTAACCAATGCCCTAATCTTAACCAGGACACAAACACTAACTCATGCCCTCAAACGTACGCTAACCCTTAAGCATTGTCGTACCCTATCCTGTACCCTAATCCCTCCCCATTCCCTAACCCTAACCCTAAGCGAAACCCTGAACGTGACCCTTTTCCGAGGCCTTACCCTCATCGGTGCCGTTGTCTTAACCAGTACACCAACACTAACTCGTGCCCTCACACTTACGCTAACCCTTAAGCATTGTCGTACCCTAACCTGTACCCTAATCCCTCTCCATTCCCTAACCCTAAACCTAACCCGAATCCTAACCCTGACCCTCACCCGAAGCCTTAACCTCACCCGTGCCCTAATCTTAACCAGCACCCCAAGACTAACTCGTGCCCTCAAACGTACGCTAACACTAAACCGCAGCGGTACCCTAACCTGTACCCTAATCCCTCTCCATTCCCTAACCCTAACCCTAACCTGAAACCTAACCATGAAACTCACCCGAAACTTTACCCTCACCCGTGTCCTAATTTTAACCAGTACATAAACACTAACCCATGCCCTCTAACGTACGTCAACCCTAAGCCATTGCCGTACCCTAAACTGTACCCTAATCAATCCCCATTCCCTAACCCTAACCCTAACCCTAACCCTTAACGTGACCCTCTTCCGAGGCCTTAACCTCACCCGTTCCCTAATCGTAAGCAGTACACTAACACTAACTAGTGACCTCACACGTACGCTAAACCTTAAGCGTTGTGGTACCCTAAACTGTGCCCTAATATCTCCCCATTCCCTAACCCTAACCCTAACCCGAATTCTATCCCTGACCCTCACCCGAAACCTTACCCTCACCCGTGCCCTAATCTTAACCAGGACACCAACACTAACTCGTGCCCTCACACGTACGCTAACCCTTAATCGTTGTCGTACCCTAAACTGTACCCTAATCCCTCCCCATTCCCTAACCCTAACCCTAACCCGAATCCTAACCCTGACCCTCACCTGAAGCCTTACCCTCACCCGTGCCCTAATCTTAACCAGGACACTAACACTAACACGTCCCCTCACACGAACGCTAACCCTTAAGCACTGTCGTACCCTAAGCTGTACCCTAATACCTCTGCATTCCTTAACCCTAACCCTAACCCGAATCCTAACCCTGACCCTCACCCGAAGCCTTACCCTCACCCGTGCCCTAATCTTAACCAGGACACCAACACTAACTTGTGCCCTCACACGTACGCTAAACCTTAAGCGTTGTCGTACCCTAAATTGTACCCTAATCCCTCCGCATTCCTTAACCCTAAACCTAACCCCATCCCTAAACCTGACCCACTTCCGATGCCCTACCCTAACCAATGCCCTAATCTTAACCAGGACACAAACACTAACTCATTCCCTCAAACGTACGCTAACCCTTAAGCATTGTCGTACCCTATCCTGTACCCTAATCCCTCCCCATTCCCTAACCCTAACCCTAAGCGAAACCCTGAACGTGACCCTTTTCCGAGGCCTTACCCTCATCGGTGCCGTTGTCTTAACCAGTACACCAACACTAACTCGTGCCCTCACACTTACGCTAACCCTTAAGCATTGTCGTACCCTAACCTGTACCCTAATCCCTCTCCATTCCCTAACCCTAAACCTAACCCGAATCCTAACCCTGACCCTCACCCGAAGCCTTACCCTCACCCGTGCCCTAATCTTAACCAGCACACCAAGACTAACTCGTGCCCTCAAACGTACGCTAACACTAAACCGCAGCGGTACCCTAACCTGTACCCTAATCCCTCTCCATTCCCTAACCCTAACCCTAACCTGAAACCTAACCATGAAACTCACCTGAAACTTTACCCTCACCCGTGTCCTAATTTTAACCAGTACATCAACACTAACCCATGCCCTCTAACGTACGTCAACCCTAAGCCATTGCCGTACCCTAAACTGTACCCTAATCAATCCCCATTCCCTAACCCTAACCCTAACCCTAACCCTTAACGTGACCCTCTTCCGAGGCCTTACCCTCACCCGTTCCCTAATCGTAAGCAGTACACTAACACTAACTAGTGACCTCACACGTACGCTAAACCTTAAGCGTTGTGGTACCCTAAACTGTGCCCTAATATCTCCCCATTCCCTAACCCTAACCCTAACCCGAATTCTATCCCTGACCCTCACCCGAAACCTTACCCTCACCCGTGCCCTAATCTTAACCAGGACACCAACACTAACTCGTGCCCTCACACGTACGCTAACCCTTAATCGTTGTCGTACCCTAAACTGTACCCTAATCCCTCCCCATTCCCTAACCCTAACCCTAACCCGAATCCTAACCCTGACCCTCACCTGAAGCCTTACCCTCACCCGTGCCCTAATCTTAACCAGGACACTAACACTAACACGTGCCCTCACACGAACGCTAACCCTCAAGCACTGTCGTACCCTAAGCTGTACCCTAATACCTCTGCATTCCTTAACCCTAACCCTAACCCGAATCCTAACCCTGACCCTCACCCGAAGCCTTACCCTCACCCGTGCCCTAATCTTAACCAGGACACCAACACTAACTCGTGCCCTCACACGTACGCTAAACCTTAAGCGTTGTCGTACCCTAAATTGTACCCTAATCCCTCCGCATTCCTTAACCCTAAACCTAACCCCATCCCTAAACCTGACCCACTTCCGATGCCCTACCCTAACCAATGCCCTAATCTTAACCAGGACACAAACACTAACTCATTCCCTCAAACGTACGCTAACCCTTAAGCATTGTCGTACCCTATCCTGTACCCTAATCCCTCCCCATTCCCTAACCCTAACCCTAAGCGAAACCCTGAACGTGACCCTTTTCCGAGGCCTTACCCTCATCGGTGCCGTTGTCTTAACCAGTACACCAACACTAACTCGTGCCCTCACACTTACGCTAACCCTTAAGCATTGTCGTACCCTAACCTGTACCCTAATCCCTCTCCATTCCCTAACCCTAAACCTAACCCGAATCCTAACCCTGACCCTCACCCGAAGCCTTACCCTCACCCGTGCCCTAATCTTAACCAGCACACCAAGACTAACTCGTGCCCTCAAACGTACGCTAACACTAAACCGCAGCGGTACCCTAACCTGTACCCTAATCCCTCTCCATTCCCTAACCCTAACCCTAACCTGAAACCTAACCATGAAACTCACCCGAAACTTTACCCTCACCCGTGTCCTAATTTTAACCAGTACATCAACACTAACCCATGCCCTCTAACGTACGTCAACCCTAAGCCATTGCCGTACCCTAAACTGTACCCTAATCAATCCCCATTCCCTAACCCTAACCCTAACCCTAACCCTTAACGTGACCCTCTTCCGAGGCCTTACCCTCACCCGTTCCCTAATCGTAAGCAGTACACTAACACTAACTAGTGACCTCACACGTACGCTAAACCTTAAGCGTTGTGGTACCCTAAACTGTGCCCTAATATCTCCCCATTCCCTAACCCTAACCCTAACCCGAATTCTATCCCTGACCCTCACCCGAAACCTTACCCTCACCCGTGCCCTAATCTTAACCAGGACACCAACACTAACTCGTGCCCTCACACGTACGCTAACCCTTAATCGTTGTCGTACCCTAAACTGTACCCTAATCCCTCCCCATTCCCTAACCCTAACCCTAACCCGAATCCTAACCCTGACCCTCACCTGAAGCCTTACCCTCACCCGTGCCCTAATCTTAACCAGGACACTAACACTAACACGTGCCCTCACACGAACGCTAACCCTTAAGCACTGTCGTACCCTAAGCTGTACCCTAATACCTCTGCATTCCTTAACCCTAACCCTAACCCGAATCCTAACCCTGACCCTCACCCGAAGCCTTACCCTCACCCGTGCCCTAATCTTAACCAGGACACCAACACTAACTCGTGCCCTCACACGTACGCTAAACCTTAAGCGTTGTCGTACCCTAAATTGTACCCTAATCCCTCCGCATTCCTTAACCCTAAACCTAACCCCATCCCTAAACCTGACCCACTTCCGATGCCCTACCCTAACCAATGCCCTAATCTTAACCAGGACACAAACACTAACTCATTCCCTCAAACGTACGCTAACCCTTAAGCATTGTCGTACCCTATCCTGTACCCTAATCCCTCCCCATTCCCTAACCCTAACCCTAAGCGAAACCCTGAACGTGACCCTTTTCCGAGGCCTTACCCTCATCGGTGCCGTTGTCTTAACCAGTACACCAACACTAACTCGTGCCCTCACACTTACGCTAACCCTTAAGCATTGTCGTACCCTAACCTGTACCCTAATCCCTCTCCATTCCCTAACCCTAAACCTAACCCGAATCCTAACCCTGACCCTCACCCGAAGCCTTACCCTCACCCGTGCCCTAATCTTAACCAGGACACCAAGACTAACTCGTGCCCTCAAACGTACGCTAACACTAAACCGCAGCGGTACCCTAACCTGTACCCTAATCCCTCTCCATTCCCTAACCATAACCCTAACCTGAAACCTAACCATGACACTCACCCGAAACTTTACCCTCACCCGTGTCCTAATTTTAACCAGTACATCAACACTAACCCATGCCCTCTAACGTACGCCAACCCTAAGCCATTGCCGTACCCTAATCTGTACCCTAATCAATCCCCATTCCCTAACCCTAACCAAAACCCTAACCCTTAACGTGACCCTCTTCCGAGGCCTTACCCTCACCCGTGCCCTAATCGTAAGCAGTACATTAACACTAACTAGTAACCTCACACGTACGCTAAACCTTAAGCGTTGTGGTACCCTAAACTGTGCCCTAATATCTCCCCATTCCCTAACCCTAACCCTAACCCGAATTCTATCCCTGACCCTCACCCGAAACCTTACCCTCACCCGTGCCCTAATCTTAACCAGGACACCAACACTAACTCGTGCCCTCACACGTACGCTAACCCTTAATCGTTGTCGTACCCTAAACTGTACCCTAATCCCTCCCCATTCCCTCACCCTAACCCTAACCCGAATCCTAACCCTGACCCACACCTGAAGCCTTACCCTCACCCGTGCCCTAATCTTAACCAGGACACTAACACTAACCCTTGCCCTCACACGAACGCTAACCCTTAAGCACTGTCGTACCCTAAGCTGTACCCTAATCCCTCTGCATTCCTTAACACTAACCCTAACCCGAATCCTAACCCTGACCCTCACCCGAAGCCTTACCCTCACCCGTGCCCTAATCTTAACCAGGACACCAACACTAATTCGTGCCCTCACACGTACGCTAAACCTTAAGCGTTGTCGTACCCTAAATTGTACCCTAATCCCTCCGCATTCCTTAACCCTAACCCTAACCCCATCCCTAAACCTGACCCACTTCCGATGCCCTACCCTAACCAATGCCCTAATCTTAACCAGGACACAAACACTAACTCATGCCCTCAAACGTACGCTAACCCTTAAGCATTGTCGTACCCTATCCTGTACCCTAATCCCTCCCCATTCCCTAACCCTAACCCTAAGCGAAACCCTGAACGTGACCCTTTTCCGAGGCCTTACCCTCATCGGTGCCGTTGTCTTAACCAGTACACCAACACTAACTCGTGCCCTCACACTTACGCTAACCCTTGAGCATTGTCGTACCCTAACCTGTACCCTAAACCCTCTCCATTCCCTAACCCTAAACCTAACCCGAATCCTAACCCTGACCCTCACCCGAAGCCTTACCCTCACCCGTGCCCTAATCTTAACCAGCACACCAAGACTAACTCGTGCCCTCAAACGTACGCTAACACTAAACCGCAGCGGTACCCTAACCTGTACCCTAATCCCTCTCCATTCCCTAACCCTAACCCTAACCTGAAACCTAACCATGAAACTCACCCGAAACTTTACCCTCACCCGTGTCCTAATTTTAACCAGTACATCAACACTAACCCATGCCCTCTAACGTACGTCAACCCTAAGCCATTGCCGTACCCTAAACTGTACCCTAATCAATCCCCATTCCCTAACCCTAACCCTAACCCTAACCCTTAACGTGACCCTCTTCCGAGGCCTTACCCTCACCCGTTCCCTAATCGTAAGCAGTACACTAACACTAACTAGTGACCTCACACGTACGCTAAACCTTAAGCGTTGTGGTACCCTAAACTGTGCCCTAATATCTCCCCATTCCCTAACCCTAACCCTAAACCGAATTCTATCCCTGACCCTCACCCGAAACCTTACCCTCACCCGTGCCCTAATCTTAACCAGGACACCAACACTAACTCGTGCCCTCACACGTACGCTAAACCTTAAGCGTTGTCGTACCCTAAATTGTACCCTAATCCCTCCGCATTCCTTAACACTAAACCTAACCCCATCCCTAAACCTGACCCACTTCCGATGCCCTACCCTAACCAATGCCCTAATCTTAACCAGGACACAAACACTAACTCATTCCCTCAAACGTACGCTAACCCTTAAGCATTGTCGTACCCTATCCTGTACCCTAATCCCTCCCCATTCCCTAACCCTAACCCTAAGCGAAACCCTGAACGTGACCCTTTTCCGAGGACTTACCCTCATCGGTGCCGTTGTCTTAACCAGTACACCAACACTAACTCGTGCCCTCACACTTACGCTAACCCTTAAGCATTGTCGTACCCTAACCTGTACCCTAATCCCTCTCCATTCCCTAACCCTAACCCTAATCCGAATCCTAACCCTGACCCTCACCCGAAGCCTTACCCTCACCCGTGCCCTAATCTTAACCAGGACACCAAGACTAACTCGTGCCCTCAAACGTACGCTAACACTAAACCGCAGCGGTACCCTAACCTGTACCCTAATCCCTCTCCATTCCCTAACCATAACCCTAACCTGAAACCTAACCATGACACTCACCCGAAACTTTACCCTCACACGTGTCCTAATTTTAACCAGTACATCAACACTAACCCATGCCCTCTAACGTACGCCAACCCTAAGCCATTGCCGTACCCTAACCTGAACACTAATCAATCCCCATTCCCTAACCCTAACCCTAACCCTAATGCTTAACGTGACCCTCTTCCGAGGCCTTACCCTCACCCGTGCCCTAATCGTAAGCAGTACACTAACACTAACTAGTGACCTCACACGTACGCTAAACCTTAAGCGTTGTGGTACCCTAAACTGTGCTCTAATATCTCCCCATTCGCTAACCCTAACCCTAACCCGAATTCTATCCCTGACCCTCACCCGAAACCTTACCCTCACCCGTGCCCTAATCTTAACCAGGACACCAACACTAATTTGTGCCCTCACACGTACGCTAACCCTTAATCGTTGTCGTACCCTAAACTGTACCCTAATCCCTCCCCATTCCGTAACCCTAACCCTAACCCGAATCCTAACCCTGACCCTCACCTGAAGCCTTACCCTCACCCGTGCCCTAATCTTAACCAGGACACTAACACTAACCCTTGCCCTCACACGAACGCTAACCCTTAAGCACTGTCGTACCCTAAGCTGTACCCTAATCCCTCTGCATTCCTTAACCCTAACCCTAACCCGAATCCTAACCCTGACCCTCACCCGAAGCCTTACCCTCACCCGTGCCATAATCGTAAGCAGTACACTAACACTAACTAGTGACCTCACACGTACGCTAAACCTTAAGCGTTGTGGTACCCTAAACTGTGCCCTAATATCTCCCCATTCCCTAACCCTAACCCTAACCCGAATTCTATCCCTGACCCTCACCCGAAACCTTACCCTCACCCGTGCCCTAATCTTAACCAGGACACCAACACTAACTTGTGCCCTCACACGTACGCTAACCCTTAATCGTTGTCGTACCCTAAACTGTACTCTAATCCCTCCCCATTCCCTAACCCTAACCCTAACCCGAATCCTAACCCTGACCCTCACCCGAAGCCTTACCCTCACCCGTGCCCTAATCTTAACCAGGACACCAACACTAACTCGTGCCCTCACACGTACGCTAAACCTTAAGCGTTGTCGTACCCTAAATTGTACCCTAATCCCTCCGCATTCCTTAACCCTAACCGTAACCCCATTCCTAAACCTGACCCACTTCCGATGCCCTACCCTAACCAATGCCCTAATCTTAACCAGGACACAAACACTAACTCATGCCCTCAAACGTACGCTAACACTTAAGCATTGTCGTACCCTATCCTGTACCCTAATCCCTCCCCATTCCTTAACCCTAACCCTAAGCGAAACCCTGAACGTGACCCTTTTCCGAGGCCTTACCCTCATCGGTGCCGTTGTCTTAACCAGTACACCAACACTAACTCGTGCCCTCACACTTACGCTAACCCTTAAGCATTGTCGTACACTAACCTGTACCCTAATCCCTCTCCATTCCCTAACCCTAACCCTAACCCGAATCCTAACCCTGACCCTCACCCGAAGCCTTACCCTCACCCGTGCCCTAATCTTAACCAGGACACCAAGACTAACTCGTGCCCTCAAACGTACGCTAACACTAAACCGCAGCGGTACCGTAACCTGTACCCTAATCCCTCTCCATTCCCTAACCCTAACCTTAACCTGAAACCTAACCATGACACTCACCCGAAACTTTACCCTCACCCGTGTCCTAATTTTAACCAGTACATCAACACTAACCCATGCCCTCTAACGTACGCCAACCCTAAGCCATTGCCTTACCCTAACCTGTACCCTAATCAATCCCCATTCCCTAACCCTAACCCTAACCCTAACCCTTAACGTGACCCTCTTCCGAGGCCTTACCCTCACCCGTGCCCTAATCGTAAGCAGTACACTAACACTAACTAGTGACCTCACACGTACGCTAAACCTTAAGCGTTGTGGTACCCTAAACTGTGCCCTAATATCTCCCCATTCCCTAACCCTAACCCTAACCCGAATTCTATCCCTGACCCTCACCCGAAACCTTACCCTCACCCGTGCCCTAATCTTAACCAGGACACCAACACTAACTCGTGCCCTCACACGTACGCTAACCCTTAATCGTTGTCGTACCCTAAACTGTACCCTAATCCCTCCCCATTCCCTCACCCTAACCCTAACCCGAATCCTAACCCTGACCCTCACCTGAAGCCTTACCCTCACCCGTGCCCTAATCTTAACCAGGACACTAACACTAACCCTTGCCCTCACACGAACGCTAACCCTTAAGCACTGTCGTACCCTAAGCTGTACCCTAATCCCTCTGCATTCCTTAACACTAACCCTAACCCGAATCCTAACCCTGACCCTCACCCGAAGCCTTACCCTCACCCGTGCCCTAATCTTAACCAGGACACCAACACTAACTCGTGCCCTCACACGTACGCTAAACCTTAAGCGTTGTCGTACCCTAAATTGTACCCTAATCCCTCCGCATTCCTTAACCCTAACCCTAACCCCATCCCTAAACCTGACCCACTTCCGATGCCCTACCCTAACCAATGCCCTAATCTTAACCAGGACACAAACACTAACTCATGCCCTCAAACGTACGCTAACCCTTAAGCATTGTCGTACCCTATCCTGTACCCTAATCCCTCCCCATTCCCTAACCCTAACCCTAAGCGAAACCCTGAACGTGACCCTTTTCCGAGGCCTTACCCTCATCGGTGCCGTTGTCTTAACCAGTACACCAACACTAACTCGTGCCCTCACACTTACGCTAACCCTTAAGCATTGTCGTACCCTAACCTGTACCCTAATCCCTCTCCATTCCCTAACCCTAAACCTAACCCGAATCCTAACCCTGACCCTCACCCGAAGCCTTAACCTCACCCGTGCCCTAATCTTAACCAGCACACCAAGACTAACTCGTGCCCTCAAACGTACGCTAACACTAAACCGCAGCGGTACCCTAACCTGTACCCTAATCCCTCTCCATTCCCTAACCCTAACCCTAACCTGAAACCTAACCATGAAACTCACCCGAAACTTTACCCTCACCCGTGTCCTAATTTTAACCAGTACATAAACACTAACCCATGCCCTCTAACGTACGTCAACCCTAAGCCATTGCCGTACCCTAAACTGTACCCTAATCAATCCCCATTCCCTAACCCTAACCCTAACCCTAACCCTTAACGTGACCCTCTTCCGAGGCCTTAACCTCACCCGTTCCCTAATCGTAAGCAGTACACTAACACTAACTAGTGACCTCACACGTACGCTAAACCTTAAGCGTTGTGGTACCCTAAACTGTGCCCTAATATCTCCCCATTCCCTAACCCTAACCCTAACCCGAATTCTATCCCTGACCCTCACCCGAAACCTTACCCTCACCCGTGCCCTAATCTTAACCAGGACACCAACACTAACTCGTGCCCTCACACGTACGCTAACCCTTAATCGTTGTCGTACCCTAAACTGTACCCTAATCCCTCCCCATTCCCTAACCCTAACCCTAACCCGAATCCTAACCCTGACCCTCACCTGAAGCCTTACCCTCACCCGTGCCCTAATCTTAACCAGGACACTAACACTAACACGTGCCCTCACACGAACGCTAACCCTTAAGCACTGTCGTACCCTAAGCTGTACCCTAATACCTCTGCATTCCTTAACCCTAACCCTAACCCGAATCCTAACCCTGACCCTCACCCGAAGCCTTACCCTCACCCGTGCCCTAATCTTAACCAGGACACCAACACTAACTTGTGCCCTCACACGTACGCTAAACCTTAAGCGTTGTCGTACCCTAAATTGTACCCTAATCCCTCCGCATTCCTTAACCCTAAACCTAACCCCATCCCTAAACCTGACCCACTTCCGATGCCCTACCCTAACCAATGCCCTAATCTTAACCAGGACACAAACACTAACTCATTCCCTCAAACGTACGCTAACCCTTAAGCATTGTCGTACCCTATCCTGTACCCTAATCCCTCCCCATTCCCTAACCCTAACCCTAAGCGAAACCCTGAACGTGACCCTTTTCCGAGGCCTTACCCTCATCGGTGCCGTTGTCTTAACCAGTACACCAACACTAACTCGTGCCCTCACACTTACGCTAACCCTTAAGCATTGTCGTACCCTAACCTGTACCCTAATCCCTCTCCATTCCCTAACCCTAAACCTAACCCGAATCCTAACCCTGACCCTCACCCGAAGCCTTACCCTCACCCGTGCCCTAATCTTAACCAGCACACCAAGACTAACTCGTGCCCTCAAACGTACGCTAACACTAAACCGCAGCGGTACCCTAACCTGTACCCTAATCCCTCTCCATTCCCTAACCCTAACCCTAACCTGAAACCTAACCATGAAACTCACCTGAAACTTTACCCTCACCCGTGTCCTAATTTTAACCAGTACATCAACACTAACCCATGCCCTCTAACGTACGTCAACCCTAAGCCATTGCCGTACCCTAAACTGTACCCTAATCAATCCCCATTCCCTAACCCTAACCCTAACCCTAACCCTTAACGTGACCCTCTTCCGAGGCCTTACCCTCACCCGTTCCCTAATCGTAAGCAGTACACTAACACTAACTAGTGACCTCACACGTACGCTAAACCTTAAGCGTTGTGGTACCCTAAACTGTGCCCTAATATCTCCCCATTCCCTAACCCTAACCCTAACCCGAATTCTATCCCTGACCCTCACCCGAAACCTTACCCTCACCCGTGCCCTAATCTTAACCAGGACACCAACACTAACTCGTGCCCTCACACGTACGCTAACCCTTAATCGTTGTCGTACCCTAAACTGTACCCTAATCCCTCCCCATTCCCTAACCCTAACCCTAACCCGAATCCTAACCCTGACCCTCACCTGAAGCCTTACCCTCACCCGTGCCCTAATCTTAACCAGGACACTAACACTAACACGTGCCCTCACACGAACGCTAACCCTCAAGCACTGTCGTACCCTAAGCTGTACCCTAATACCTCTGCATTCCTTAACCCTAACCCTAACCCGAATCCTAACCCTGACCCTCACCCGAAGCCTTACCCTCACCCGTGCCCTAATCTTAACCAGGACACCAACACTAACTCGTGCCCTCACACGTACGCTAAACCTTAAGCGTTGTCGTACCCTAAATTGTACCCTAATCCCTCCGCATTCCTTAACCCTAAACCTAACCCCATCCCTAAACCTGACCCACTTCCGATGCCCTACCCTAACCAATGCCCTAATCTTAACCAGGACACAAACACTAACTCATTCCCTCAAACGTACGCTAACCCTTAAGCATTGTCGTACCCTATCCTGTACCCTAATCCCTCCCCATTCCCTAACCCTAACCCTAAGCGAAACCCTGAACGTGACCCTTTTCCGAGGCCTTACCCTCATCGGTGCCGTTGTCTTAACCAGTACACCAACACTAACTCGTGCCCTCACACTTACGCTAACCCTTAAGCATTGTCGTACCCTAACCTGTACCCTAATCCCTCTCCATTCCCTAACCCTAAACCTAACCCGAATCCTAACCCTGACCCTCACCCGAAGCCTTACCCTCACCCGTGCCCTAATCTTAACCAGCACACCAAGACTAACTCGTGCCCTCAAACGTACGCTAACACTAAACCGCAGCGGTACCCTAACCTGTACCCTAATCCCTCTCCATTCCCTAACCCTAACCCTAACCTGAAACCTAACCATGAAACTCACCCGAAACTTTACCCTCACCCGTGTCCTAATTTTAACCAGTACATCAACACTAACCCATGCCCTCTAACGTACGTCAACCCTAAGCCATTGCCGTACCCTAAACTGTACCCTAATCAATCCCCATTCCCTAACCCTAACCCTAAGCCTAACCCTTAACGTGACCCTCTTCCGAGGCCTTACCCTCACCCGTTCCCTAATCGTAAGCAGTACACTAACACTAACTAGTGACCTCACACGTACGCTAAACCTTAAGCGTTGTGGTACCCTAAACTGTGCCCTAATATCTCCCCATTCCCTAACCCTAACCCTAACCCGAATTCTATCCCTGACCCTCACCCGAAACCTTACCCTCACCCGTGCCCTAATCTTAACCAGGACACCAACACTAACTCGTGCCCTCACACGTACGCTAACCCTTAATCGTTGTCGTACCCTAAACTGTACCCTAATCCCTCCCCATTCCCTAACCCTAACCCTAACCCGAATCCTAACCCTGACCCTCACCTGAAGCCTTACCCTCACCCGTGCCCTAATCTTAACCAGGACACTAACACTAACACGTGCCCTCACACGAACGCTAACCCTTAAGCACTGTCGTACCCTAAGCTGTACCCTAATACCTCTGCATTCCTTAACCCTCACCCTAACCCGAATCCTAACCCTGACCCTCACCCGAAGCCTTACCCTCACCCGTGCCCTAATCTTAACCAGGACACCAACACTAACTCGTGCCCTCACACGTACGCTAAACCTTAAGCGTTGTCGTACCCTAAATTGTACCCTAATCCCTCCGCATTCCTTAACCCTAAACCTAACCCCATCCCTAAACCTGACCCACTTCCGATGCCCTACCCTAACCAATGCCCTAATCTTAACCAGGACACAAACACTAACTCATTCCCTCAAACGTACGCTAACCCTTAAGCATTGTCGTACCCTATCCTGTACCCTAATCCCTCCCCATTCCCTAACCCTAACCCTAAGCGAAACCCTGAACGTGACCCTTTTCCGAGGCCTTACCCTCATCGGTGCCGTTGTCTTAACCAGTACACCAACACTAACTCGTGCCCTCACACTTACGCTAACCCTTAAGCATTGTCGTACCCTAACCTGTACCCTAATCCCTCTCCATTCCCTAACCCTAAACCTAACCCGAATCCTAACCCTGACCCTCACCCGAAGCCTTACCCTCACCCGTGCCCTAATCTTAACCAGGACACCAAGACTAACTCGTGCCCTCAAACGTACGCTAACACTAAACCGCAGCGGTACCCTAACCTGTACCCTAATCCCTCTCCATTCCCTAACCATAACCCTAACCTGAAACCTAACCATGACACTCACCCGAAACTTTACCCTCACCCGTGTCCTAATTTTAACCAGTACATCAACACTAACCCATGCCCTCTAACGTACGCCAACCCTAAGCCATTGCCGTACCCTAATCTGTACCCTAATCAATCCCCATTCCCTAACCCTAACCAAAACCCTAACCCTTAACGTGACCCTCTTCCGAGGCCTTACCCTCACCCGTGCCCTAATCGTAAGCAGTACATTAACACTAACTAGTAACCTCACACGTACGCTAAACCTTAAGCGTTGTGGTACCCTAAACTGTGCCCTAATATCTCCCCATTCCCTAACCCTAACCCTAACCCGAATTCTATCCCTGACCCTCACCCGAAACCTTACCCTCACCCGTGCCCTAATCTTAACCAGGACACCAACACTAACTCGTGCCCTCACACGTACGCTAACCCTTAATCGTTGTCGTACCCTAAACTGTACCCTAATCCCTCCCCATTCCCTCACCCTAACCCTAACCCGAATCCTAACCCTGACCCACACCTGAAGCCTTACCCTCACCCGTGCCCTAATCTTAACCAGGACACTAACACTAACCCTTGCCCTCACACGAACGCTAACCCTTAAGCACTGTCGTACCCTAAGCTGTACCCTAATCCCTCTGCATTCCTTAACACTAACCCTAACCCGAATCCTAACCCTGACCCTCACCCGAAGCCTTACCCTCACCCGTGCCCTAATCTTAACCAGGACACCAACACTAATTCGTGCCCTCACACGTACGCTAAACCTTAAGCGTTGTCGTACCCTAAATTGTACCCTAATCCCTCCGCATTCCTTAACCCTAACCCTAACCCCATCCCTAAACCTGACCCACTTCCGATGCCCTACCCTAACCAATGCCCTAATCTTAACCAGGACACAAACACTAACTCATGCCCTCAAACGTACGCTAACCCTTAAGCATTGTCGTACCCTATCCTGTACCCTAATCCCTCCCCATTCCCTAACCCTAACCCTAAGCGAAACCCTGAACGTGACCCTTTTCCGAGGCCTTACCCTCATCGGTGCCGTTGTCTTAACCAGTACACCAACACTAACTCGTGCCCTCACACTTACGCTAACCCTTGAGCATTGTCGTACCCTAACCTGTACCCTAAACCCTCTCCATTCCCTAACCCTAAACCTAACCCGAATCCTAACCCTGACCCTCACCCGAAGCCTTACCCTCACCCGTGCCCTAATCTTAACCAGCACACCAAGACTAACTCGTGCCCTCAAACGTACGCTAACACTAAACCGCAGCGGTACCCTAACCTGTACCCTAATCCCTCTCCATTCCCTAACCCTAACCCTAACCTGAAACCTAACCATGAAACTCACCCGAAACTTTACCCTCACCCGTGTCCTAATTTTAACCAGTACATCAACACTAACCCATGCCCTCTAACGTACGTCAACCCTAAGCCATTGCCGTACCCTAAACTGTACCCTAATCAATCCCCATTCCCTAACCCTAACCCTAACCCTAACCCTTGACGTGACCCTCTTCCGAGGCCTTACCCTCACCCGTTCCCTAATCGTAAGCAGTACACTAACACTAACTAGTGACCTCACACGTACGCTAAACCTTAAGCGTTGTGGTACCCTAAACTGTGCCCTAATATCTCCCCATTCCCTAACCCTAACCCTAAACCGAATTCTATCCCTGACCCTCACCCGAAACCTTACCCTCACCCGTGCCCTAATCTTAACCAGGACACCAACACTAATTTGTGCCCTCACACGTACGCTAACCCTTAATCGTTGTCGTACCCTAAACTGTACCCTAATCCCTCCCCATTCCCTAACCCTAACCCTAACCCGAATCCTAACCCTGACCCTCACCTGAAGCCTTACCCTCACCCGTGCCCTAATCTTAACCAGGACACTAACACTAACTCTTGCCCTCACACGAACGCTAACCCTTAAGCACTGTCGTACCCTAAGCTGTACCCTAATCCCTCTGCATTCCTTAACCCTAACCCTAACCCGAATCCTAACCCTGACCCTCACCCGAAGCCTTACCCTCACCCGTGCCCTAATCTTAACCAGGACACCAACACTAACTGGTGCCCTCACACGTACGCTAAATCTTAAGCGTTGTCGTACCCTAAATTGTGCCCTAATCCCTCCCCATTCCTTAACTCTAACCCTAACCCCATCCCTAAACCTGACCCACTTCAGATGCCCTACCCTAACCAATGCCCTAATCTTAACCAGGACACAAACACTAACTCATGCCCTCAAACGTACGCTAACCCTTAAGCATTGTCGTACCCTATCCTGTACCCTAATCCCTCCCCATTCCCTAACCCTAACCCTAAGCGAAACCCTGAACGTGACCCTTTTCCGAGGCCTTACCCTCATCGGTGCCGTTGTCTTAACCAGTACACCAACACTAACTCGTGCCCTCACACTTACGCTAACCCTTAAGCATTGTCGTACCCTAACCTGTACCCTAATCCCTCTCCATTCCCTAACCCTAACCCTAACCCGAATCCTAACCCTGACCCTCACCCGAAGCCTTACCCTCACCCGTGCCCTAATCTTAACCAGGACACCAAGACTAACTCGTGCCCTCAAACGTACGCTAACACTAAACCGCAGTGGTACCCTAACCTGTACCCTAATCCCTCTCCATTCCCTAACCCTAACCCTAACCTGAAACCTAACCATGACACTCACCCGAAACTTTACCCTCACCCGTGTCCTAATTTTAACCAGTACATCAACACTAACCCATGCCCTCTAACGTACGTCAACCCTAAGCCATTGCCGTACCCTAAACTGTACCCTAATCAATCCCCATTCCCTAACCCTAACCCTAACCCTAACCCTTAACGTGACCCTCTTCCGAGGCCTTACCCTCACCCGTGCCCTAATCGTTAGCAGTACACTAACACTAACTAGTGACCTCACACGTACGCTAAACCTTAAGCGTTGTGGTACCCTAAACTGTGCCTTAATATCTCCCCATTCCCTAACCCTAACCCTAACCCGAATTCTATCCCTGACCCTCACCCGAAACCTTACCCTCACACGTGCCCTAATCTTAACCAGGACACCAACACTAACTTGTGCCCTCACACGTACGCTAACCCTTTATCGTTGTCGTACCCTAAACTGTACCCTAATCCCTCCCCATTCCCTAACCCTAACCCTAACCCGAATCCTAACCCTGACCCTCACCTGAAGCCTTACTCTCACCCGTGCCCTAATCTTAACCAGGACACTAACACTAACCCTTGCCCTCACACGAACGCTAACCCTTAAGCACTCTCGTACCCTAAGCTGTACCCTAATCCCTCTGCATTCCTTAACCCTAACCCTAAACCGAATCCTAACCCTGACCCTCACCCAAAGCCTTACCCTCACCCGTGCCCTAATCTTAACCAGGACACCAACACTAACTCGTGCCCTCACACGTACGCTAAACCTTAAGCGTTGTCGTACCCTAAATTGTACCCTAATCCCTCCGCATTCCTTAACCCTAACCCTAACCCCATCCCTAAACCTGACCCACTTCCGATGCCCTACCCTAACCAATGCCCTAATCTTAACCAGGACACAAACACTAACTCATGCCCTCAAACGTATGCTAACCCCTAAGCATTGTCGTACGCTATCCTGTACCCTAATCCCTCCCCATTCCCTAACCCTAACCCTAAGCGAAACCCTGAACGTGACCCTTTTCCGAGGCCTTACCCTCATCGGTGCCGTTGTCTTAACCAGTACACCAACACTAACTCGTGCCCTCACACTTACGCTAACCCTTAAGCATTGTCGTACCCTAACCTGTACCCTACTCCCTCTCCATTCCCTAACCCTAACCCTAACCCGAATCCTAACCCTGACCCTCACCCGAAGCCTTACCCTCACCCGTGCCCTAATCTTAACCAGGACACCAAGACTAACTCGTGCCCTCAAACGTACGCTAACACTAAACCGCAGCGGTACCCTAACCTGTACCCTAATCCCTCTCCATTCCCTAACCCTAACCCTAATCTGAAACCTAACCATGACACTCATCCGAAACTTTACCCTCACCCGTGTCCTAATTTTAACCAGTACATCAACACTAACCCATGCCCTCTAACGTACGCCAACCCTAAGCCATTGCCATGCCCTAACCTGTACCCTAATCAATCCCCATTCCCTAACCCTAACCCTAACCCTAACCCTTAACGTGACCCTCTTCCGAGGCCTTACCCTCACCCGTGCCCTAATCGTAAGCAGTACACTAACACTAACTAGTGACCTCACACGTACGCTAAACCTTAAGCGTTGTGGTACCCTAAACTGTGCCCTAATATCTCCCCATTCCCTAACCCTATCCCTAACCCGAATTCTATCCCTGACCCTCACCCAAAACCTTACCCTCACCCGTGCCCTAATATTAACCAGGACACCAACACTAACTCGTGCCCTCACACGTACGCTAACCCTTAATCGTTGCTGTACCCTAAACTGTACCCTAATCCCTCTCCATTCCCTAACCCTAACCCTAACCCGAATCCTAACCCTGACCCTCACCTGAAGCCTTACCCTCACCCGTGCCCTAATCTTAACCAGGACACTAACACTAACACTTGCCCTCACACGAACACTAACCCTTAAGCACTGTCGTACCCTAAGCTGTACCCTAATCCCTCTGCATTCCTTAACCCTAACCCTAACCCGAATCCTAACCCTGACCCTCACCCGAAGCCTTACCCTCACCCGTGCCCTAATCTTAACCAGGACACCAACACTAACTCGTGCCCTCACACGTACGCTAAACCTTAAGCGTTGTCGTACCCTAAATTGTACCCTAATCCCTCCGCATTCCTTAACCCTAAACCTAACCCCATCCCTAAACCTGACCCACTTCCGATGCCCTACCCTAACCAATGCCCTAATCTTAACCAGGACACAAACACTAACTCATGCCCTCAAACGTACGCTAACCCTTAAGCATTGTCGTACCCTATCCTGTACCCTAATCCCTCCCCATTCACTAACCCTAACCCTAAGCGAAACCCTGAACGTGACCCTTTTCCAAGGCCTTACCCTCATCGGTGCCGTTGTCTTAACCAGTACACCAACACTAACTCGTGCCCTCACACTTACGCTAACCCTTAAGCATTGTCGTACCCTAACCTGTACCGTAATCCCTCTCCATTCCCTAACCCTAAACCTAACCCGAATCCTAACCCTGACCCTCACCCGAAGCCTTACCCTCACCCGTGCCCTAATCTTAACCAGGACACCAAGACTAACTCGTGCCCTCAAACGTACGCTAACACTAAACCGCAGTGGTACCCTAACCTGTACCCTAATCCCTCTCCATTCCCTAACCCTAACCCTAACCTGAAACCTAACCATGACACTCACCCGAAACTTTACCCTCACCCGTGTCCTAATTTTAACCAGTACATCAACACTAACCCATGCCCTCTAACGTACGTCAACCCTAAGCCATTGCCGTACCCTAAACTGTACCCTAATCAATCCCCATTCCCTAACCCTAACCCTAACCCTAACCCTTAACGTGACCCTCTTCCGAGGCCTTACCCTCACCCGTGCCCTAATCGTAAGCAGTACACTAACACTAACTAGTGACCTCACACGTACGCTAAATCTTAAGGGTTGTGGTGCCCTAAACTGTGCCCTAATATCTCCCCATTCCGTAACCCTAACCCTAACCCGAATTCTATCCCTGACCCTCACCCGAAACCTTACCCTCACCCGTGCCTTAATCTTAACTAGGACACCAACACTAACTCGTGCCCTCACACGTACGCTAACCCTTTATCGTTGTCGTACCCTAAACTGTACCCTAATCCCTCCCCATTCCCTAACCCTAACCCTAACCCGAATCCTAACCCTGACCCTCACCTGAAGCCTTACCCTCACCCGTGCCCTAATCTTAACCAGGACACTAACACTAACCCTTGCCCTCACACGAACGCTAACCCTTAAGCACTCTCGTACCCTAAGCAGTACCCTAATCCCTCTGCATTCCTTAACCATAACCCTAACCCGAATCCTAACCCTGACCCTCACCCGAAGCCTTACCCTCACCCGTGCCCTAATCTTAACCAGGACACCAACACTAACTCGTGCCCTCACACGTACGCTAAACCTTAAGCGTTGTCGTACCCTAAATTGTACCCTAATCCCTCCCCATTCCTTAACCCTAACCCTAACCCCATCCCTAAACCTGACCCACTTCCGATGCCCTACCCTACCCAATGCCCTAATCTTAACCAGGACACAAACACTAACTAATGCCCTCAAACGTACGCTAACCCTTAAGCATTGTCGTACCCTATCCTGTACCCTAAACCCTCCCCATTCCCTAACCCTAACCCTAAGCGAAACCCTGAACGTGACCCTTTTCCGAGGCCTTACCCTCATCGGTGCCGTTGTCTTAACCAGTACACCAACACTAACTCGTGCCCTCACACTTACGCTAATCCTTAAGCATTGTCGTACCCTAACCTGTACCCTAATCCCTCTCCATTCCCTAACCCTAACCCTAACCCGAATCCTAACCCTGACCCTCACCCGAAGCCTTACCCTCACCCGTGCCCTAATCTTAACCAGGACACCAAGACTAACTCGTGCCCTCAAACGTACGCTAACACTAAACCGCAGCGGTACCCTAACCTGTACCCTAATCCCTCTCCATTCCCTAACCCTAACCCTAACCTGAAACCTAACCATGAAACTCACCCGAAACTTTACCCTCACCCGTGTCCTAATTTTAACCAGTACATCAACACTAACCCATGCCCTCTAACGTACGTCAACCCTAAGCCATTGCCGTACCCTAAACTGTACCCTAATCAATCCCCATTCCCTAACCCTAACCCTAAGCCTAACCCTTAACGTGACCCTCTTCCGAGGCCTTACCCTCACCCGTTCCCTAATCGTAAGCAGTACACTAACACTAACTAGTGACCTCACACGTACGCTAAACCTTAAGCGTTGTGGTACCCTAAACTGTGCCCTAATATCTCCCCATTCCCTAACCCTAACCCTAACCCGAATTCTATCCCTGACCCTCACCCGAAACCTTACCCTCACCCGTGCCCTAATCTTAACCAGGACACCAACACTAACTCGTGCCCTCACACGTACGCTAACCCTTAATCGTTGTCGTACCCTAAACTGTACCCTAATCCCTCCCCATTCCCTAACCCTAACCCTAACCCGAATCCTAACCCTGACCCTCACCTGAAGCCTTACCCTCACCCGTGCCCTAATCTTAACCAGGACACTAACACTAACACGTGCCCTCACACGAACGCTAACCCTTAAGCACTGTCGTACCCTAAGCTGTACCCTAATACCTCTGCATTCCTTAACCCTAACCCTAACCCGAATCCTAACCCTGACCCTCACCCGAAGCCTTACCCTCACCCGTGCCCTAATCTTAACCAGGACACCAACACTAACTCGTGCCCTCACACGTACGCTAAACCTTAAGCGTTGTCGTACCCTAAATTGTACCCTAATCCCTCCGCATTCCTTAACCCTAAACCTAACCCCATCCCTAAACCTGACCCACTTCCGATGCCCTACCCTAACCAATGCCCTAATCTTAACCAGGACACAAACACTAACTCATTCCCTCAAACGTACGCTAACCCTTAAGCATTGTCGTACCCTATCCTGTACCCTAATCCCTCCCCATTCCCTAACCCTAACCCTAAGCGAAACCCTGAACGTGACCCTTTTCCGAGGCCTTACCCTCATCGGTGCCGTTGTCTTAACCAGTACACCAACACTAACTCGTGCCCTCACACTTACGCTAACCCTTAAGCATTGTCGTACCCTAACCTGTACCCTAATCCCTCTCCATTCCCTAACCCTAAACCTAACCCGAATCCTAACCCTGACCCTCACCCGAAGCCTTACCCTCACCCGTGCCCTAATCTTAACCAGGACACCAAGACTAACTCGTGCCCTCAAACGTACGCTAACACTAAACCGCAGCGGTACCCTAACCTGTACCCTAATCCCTCTCCATTCCCTAACCATAACCCTAACCTGAAACCTAACCATGACACTCACCCGAAACTTTACCCTCACCCGTGTCCTAATTTTAACCAGTACATCAACACTAACCCATGCCCTCTAACGTACGCCAACCCTAAGCCATTGCCGTACCCTAATCTGTACCCTAATCAATCCCCATTCCCTAACCCTAACCAAAACCCTAACCCTTAACGTGACCCTCTTCCGAGGCCTTACCCTCACCCGTGCCCTAATCGTAAGCAGTACATTAACACTAACTAGTAACCTCACACGTACGCTAAACCTTAAGCGTTGTGGTACCCTAAACTGTGCCCTAATATCTCCCCATTCCCTAACCCTAACCCTAACCCGAATTCTATCCCTGACCCTCACCCGAAACCTTACCCTCACCCGTGCCCTAATCTTAACCAGGACACCAACACTAACTCGTGCCCTCACACGTACGCTAACCCTTAATCGTTGTCGTACCCTAAACTGTACCCTAATCCCTCCCCATTCCCTCACCCTAACCCTAACCCGAATCCTAACCCTGACCCACACCTGAAGCCTTACCCTCACCCGTGCCCTAATCTTAACCAGGACACTAACACTAACCCTTGCCCTCACACGAACGCTAACCCTTAAGCACTGTCGTACCCTAAGCTGTACCCTAATCCCTCTGCATTCCTTAACACTAACCCTAACCCGAATCCTAACCCTGACCCTCACCCGAAGCCTTACCCTCACCCGTGCCCTAATCTTAACCAGGACACCAACACTAATTCGTGCCCTCACACGTACGCTAAACCTTAAGCGTTGTCGTACCCTAAATTGTACCCTAATCCCTCCGCATTCCTTAACCCTAACCCTAACCCCATCCCTAAACCTGACCCACTTCCGATGCCCTACCCTAACCAATGCCCTAATCTTAACCAGGACACAAACACTAACTCATGCCCTCAAACGTACGCTAACCCTTAAGCATTGTCGTACCCTATCCTGTACCCTAATCCCTCCCCATTCCCTAACCCTAACCCTAAGCGAAACCCTGAACGTGACCCTTTTCCGAGGCCTTACCCTCATCGGTGCCGTTGTCTTAACCAGTACACCAACACTAACTCGTGCCCTCACACTTACGCTAACCCTTGAGCATTGTCGTACCCTAACCTGTACCCTAAACCCTCTCCATTCCCTAACCCTAAACCTAACCCGAATCCTAACCCTGACCCTCACCCGAAGCCTTACCCTCACCCGTGCCCTAATCTTAACCAGCACACCAAGACTAACTCGTGCCCTCAAACGTACGCTAACACTAAACCGCAGCGGTACCCTAACCTGTACCCTAATCCCTCTCCATTCCCTAACCCTAACCCTAACCTGAAACCTAACCATGAAACTCACCCGAAACTTTACCCTCACCCGTGTCCTAATTTTAACCAGTACATCAACACTAACCCATGCCCTCTAACGTACGTCAACCCTAAGCCATTGCCGTACCCTAAACTGTACCCTAATCAATCCCCATTCCCTAACCCTAACCCTAACCCTAACCCTTGACGTGACCCTCTTCCGAGGCCTTACCCTCACCCGTTCCCTAATCGTAAGCAGTACACTAACACTAACTAGTGACCTCACACGTACGCTAAACCTTAAGCGTTGTGGTACCCTAAACTGTGCCCTAATATCTCCCCATTCCCTAACCCTAACCCTAAACCGAATTCTATCCCTGACCCTCACCCGAAACCTTACCCTCACCCGTGCCCTAATCTTAACCAGGACACCAACACTAATTTGTGCCCTCACACGTACGCTAACCCTTAATCGTTGTCGTACCCTAAACTGTACCCTAATCCCTCCCCATTCCCTAACCCTAACCCTAACCCGAATCCTAACCCTGACCCTCACCTGAAGCCTTACCCTCACCCGTGCCCTAATCTTAACCAGGACACTAACATTAACTCTTGCCCTCACACGAACGCTAACCCTTAAGCACTGTCGTACCCTAAGCTGTACCCTAATCCCTCTGCATTCCTTAACCCTAACCCTAACCCGAATCCTAACCCTGACCCTCACCCGAAGCCTTACCCTCACCCGTGCCCTAATCTTAACCAGGACACCAACACTAACTGGTGCCCTCACACGTACGCTAAATCTTAAGCGTTGTCGTACCCTAAATTGTGCCCTAATCCCTCCCCATTCCTTAACTCTAACCCTAACCCCATCCCTAAACCTGACCCACTTCAGATGCCCTACCCTAACCAATGCCCTAATCTTAACCAGGACACAAACACTAACTCATGCCCTCAAACGTACGCTAACCCTTAAGCATTGTCGTACCCTATCCTGTACCCTAATCCCTCCCCATTCCCTAACCCTAACCCTAAGCGAAACCCTGAACGTGACCCTTTTCCGAGGCCTTACCCTCATCGGTGCCGTTGTCTTAACCAGTACACCAACACTAACTCGTGCCCTCACACTTACGCTAACCCTTAAGCATTGTCGTACCCTAACCTGTACCCTAATCCCTCTCCATTCCCTAACCCTAACCCTAACCCGAATCCTAACCCTGACCCTCACCCGAAGCCTTACCCTCACCCGTGCCCTAATCTTAACCAGGACACCAAGACTAACTCGTGCCCTCAAACGTACGCTAACACTAAACCGCAGTGGTACCCTAACCTGTACCCTAATCCCTCTCCATTCCCTAACCCTAACCCTAACCTGAAACCTAACCATGACACTCACCCGAAACTTTACCCTCACCCGTGTCCTAATTTTAACCAGTACATCAACACTAACCCATGCCCTCTAACGTACGTCAACCCTAAGCCATTGCCGTACCCTAAACTGTACCCTAATCAATCCCCATTCCCTAACCCTAACCCTAACCCTAACCCTTAACGTGACCCTCTTCCGAGGCCTTACCCTCACCCGTGCCCTAATCGTTAGCAGTACACTAACACTAACTAGTGACCTCACACGTACGCTAAACCTTAAGCGTTGTGGTACCCTAAACTGTGCCTTAATATCTCCCCATTCCCTAACCCTAACCCTAACCCGAATTCTATCCCTGACCCTCACCCGAAACCTTACCCTCACACGTGCCCTAATCTTAACCAGGACACCAACACTAACTTGTGCCCTCACACGTACGCTAACCCTTTATCGTTGTCGTACCCTAAACTGTACCCTAATCCCTCCCCATTCCCTAACCCTAACCCTAACCCGAATCCTAACCCTGACCCTCACCTGAAGCCTTACTCTCACCCGTGCCCTAATCTTAACCAGGACACTAACACTAACCCTTGCCCTCACACGAACGCTAACCCTTAAGCACTCTCGTACCCTAAGCTGTACCCTAATCCCTCTGCATTCCTTAACCCTAACCCTAAACCGAATCCTAACCCTGACCCTCACCCAAAGCCTTACCCTCACCCGTGCCCTAATCTTAACCAGGACACCAACACTAACTCGTGCCCTCACACGTACGCTAAACCTTAAGCGTTGTCGTACCCTAAATTGTACCCTAATCCCTCCGCATTCCTTAACCCTAACCCTAACCCCATCCCTAAACCTGACCCACTTCCGATGCCCTACCCTAACCAATGCCCTAATCTTAACCAGGACACAAACACTAACTCATGCCCTCAAACGTATGCTAACCCCTAAGCATTGTCGTACGCTATCCTGTACCCTAATCCCTCCCCATTCCCTAACCCTAACCCTAAGCGAAACCCTGAACGTGACCCTTTTCCGAGGCCTTACCCTCATCGGTGCCGTTGTCTTAACCAGTACACCAACACTAACTCGTGCCCTCACACTTACGCTAACCCTTAAGCATTGTCGTACCCTAACCTGTACCCTACTCCCTCTCCATTCCCTAACCCTAACCCTAACCCGAATCCTAACCCTGACCCTCACCCGAAGCCTTACCCTCACCCGTGCCCTAATCTTAACCAGGACACCAAGACTAACTCGTGCCCTCAAACGTACGCTAACACTAAACCGCAGCGGTACCCTAACCTGTACCCTAATCCCTCTCCATTCCCTAACCCTAACCCTAATCTGAAACCTAACCATGACACTCATCCGAAACTTTACCCTCACCCGTGTCCTAATTTTAACCAGTACATCAACACTAACCCATGCCCTCTAACGTACGCCAACCCTAAGCCATTGCCATGCCCTAACCTGTACCCTAATCAATCCCCATTCCCTAACCCTAACCCTAACCCTAACCCTTAACGTGACCCTCTTCCGAGGCCTTACCCTCACCCGTGCCCTAATCGTAAGCAGTACACTAACACTAACTAGTGACCTCACACGTACGCTAAACCTTAAGCGTTGTGGTACCCTAAACTGTGCCCTAATATCTCCCCATTCCCTAACCCTATCCCTAACCCGAATTCTATCCCTGACCCTCACCCAAAACCTTACCCTCACCCGTGCCCTAATATTAACCAGGACACCAACACTAACTCGTGCCCTCACACGTACGCTAACCCTTAATCGTTGCTGTACCCTAAACTGTACCCTAATCCCTCTCCATTCCCTAACCCTAACCCTAACCCGAATCCTAACCCTGACCCTCACCTGAAGCCTTACCCTCACCCGTGCCCTAATCTTAACCAGGACACTAACACTAACACTTGCCCTCACACGAACACTAACCCTTAAGCACTGTCGTACCCTAAGCTGTACCCTAATCCCTCTGCATTCCTTAACCCTAACCCTAACCCGAATCCTAACCCTGACCCTCACCCGAAGCCTTACCCTCACCCGTGCCCTAATCTTAACCAGGACACCAACACTAACTCGTGCCCTCACACGTACGCTAAACCTTAAGCGTTGTCGTACCCTAAATTGTACCCTAATCCCTCCGCATTCCTTAACCCTAAACCTAACCCCATCCCTAAACCTGACCCACTTCCGATGCCCTACCCTAACCAATGCCCTAATCTTAACCAGGACACAAACACTAACTCATGCCCTCAAACGTACGCTAACCCTTAAGCATTGTCGTACCCTATCCTGTACCCTAATCCCTCCCCATTCACTAACCCTAACCCTAAGCGAAACCCTGAACGTGACCCTTTTCCAAGGCCTTACCCTCATCGGTGCCGTTGTCTTAACCAGTACACCAACACTAACTCGTGCCCTCACACTTACGCTAACCCTTAAGCATTGTCGTACCCTAACCTGTACCGTAATCCCTCTCCATTCCCTAACCCTAAACCTAACCCGAATCCTAACCCTGACCCTCACCCGAAGCCTTACCCTCACCCGTGCCCTAATCTTAACCAGGACACCAAGACTAACTCGTGCCCTCAAACGTACGCTAACACTAAACCGCAGTGGTACCCTAACCTGTACCCTAATCCCTCTCCATTCCCTAACCCTAACCCTAACCTGAAACCTAACCATGACACTCACCCGAAACTTTACCCTCACCCGTGTCCTAATTTTAACCAGTACATCAACACTAACCCATGCCCTCTAACGTACGTCAACCCTAAGCCATTGCCGTACCCTAAACTGTACCCTAATCAATCCCCATTCCCTAACCCTAACCCTAACCCTAACCCTTAACGTGACCCTCTTCCGAGGCCTTACCCTCACCCGTGCCCTAATCGTAAGCAGTACACTAACACTAACTAGTGACCTCACACGTACGCTAAATCTTAAGGGTTGTGGTGCCCTAAACTGTGCCCTAATATCTCCCCATTCCGTAACCCTAACCCTAACCCGAATTCTATCCCTGACCCTCACCCGAAACCTTACCCTCACCCGTGCCTTAATCTTAACTAGGACACCAACACTAACTCGTGCCCTCACACGTACGCTAACCCTTTATCGTTGTCGTACCCTAAACTGTACCCTAATCCCTCCCCATTCCCTAACCCTAACCCTAACCCGAATCCTAACCCTGACCCTCACCTGAAGCCTTACCCTCACCCGTGCCCTAATCTTAACCAGGACACTAACACTAACCCTTGCCCTCACACGAACGCTAACCCTTAAGCACTCTCGTACCCTAAGCAGTACCCTAATCCCTCTGCATTCCTTAACCATAACCCTAACCCGAATCCTAACCCTGACCCTCACCCGAAGCCTTACCCTCACCCGTGCCCTAATCTTAACCAGGACACCAACACTAACTCGTGCCCTCACACGTACGCTAAACCTTAAGCGTTGTCGTACCCTAAATTGTACCCTAATCCCTCCCCATTCCTTAACCCTAACCCTAACCCCATCCCTAAACCTGACCCACTTCCGATGCCCTACCCTACCCAATGCCCTAATCTTAACCAGGACACAAACACTAACTAATGCCCTCAAACGTACGCTAACCCTTAAGCATTGTCGTACCCTATCCTGTACCCTAAACCCTCCCCATTCCCTAACCCTAACCCTAAGCGAAACCCTGAACGTGACCCTTTTCCGAGGCCTTACCCTCATCGGTGCCGTTGTCTTAACCAGTACACCAACACTAACTCGTGCCCTCACACTTACGCTAATCCTTAAGCATTGTCGTACCCTAACCTGTACCCTAATCCCTCTCCATTCCCTAACCCTAACCCTAACCCGAATCCTAACCCTGACCCTCACCCGAAGCCTTACCCTCACCCGTGCCCTAATCTTAACCAGGACACCAAGACTAACTCGTGCCCTCAAACGTACGCTAACACTAAACCGCAGTGGTACCCTAACCTGTACCCTAATCCCTCTCCATTCCCTAACCCTAACCCTAACCTGAAACCTAACCATGACACTCACCCGAAACTTTACCCTCACCCGTGTCCTAATTTTAACCAGTACATCAACACTAACCCATGCCCTCTAACGTACGTCAACCCTAAGCCATTGCCGTACCGTAAACTGTACCCTAATCAATCCCCATTCCCTAACCCTAACCCTAACCCTAACCCTTAACGTGACCCTCTTCCGAGGCCTTACCCTCACCCGTGCCCTAATCGTAAGCAGTACACTAACACTAACTAGTGACCTCACACGTACGCTAAACCTTAAGCGTTGTGGTACCCTAAACTGTGCCCTAATATCTCCCCATTCCCTAACCCTAACCCTAACCCGAATTCTATCCCTGACCCTCACCCGAAACCTTACCCTCACACGTGCCCTAATCTTAACCAGGACACCAACACTAACTCGTGCCCTCACACGTACGCTAACCCTTAATCGTTGTCGTACCCTAAACTGTACCCTAATCCCTCCCCATTCCCTAACCCTAACCCTAACCCGAATCCTAACCCTGACCCTCACCTGAAGCCTTACCCTCACCCTTGCCCTAATCTTAACCAGGACACTAACACTAACACTTGCCCTCACACGAACGCTAACCCTTAAGCACTGTCGTACCCTAAGCTGTACCCTAATCCCTCTGCATTCCTTAACCCTAACCCTAACCCGAATCCTAACCCTGACCCTCACCCGAAGCCTTACCCTCACCCGTGCCCTAATCATAACCAGGACACCAACACTAACGCGTGCCCTCACACATAAGCTAAAGCTTAAGCGTTGTCGTACCCTAAATTGTACCCTAATCCCTCCCCATTCCTTAACCCTAACCCTAACCCCATCCCTAAACCTGACCCACTTCCGATGCCCTACCCTAACCAATGCCCTAATCTTAACCAGGACACAAACTCTAACTGATTCCCTCAAACGTACGCTAACCCTTAAGCATTGTCGTACCCTATCCTGTACCCTAATCCCTCCTCATTCCCTAACCGTAACCCTAAGCGAAACCCTGAACGTGACCCTTTTCCGAGGCCTTACCCTCATCGGTGCCGTTTTCTTAACAAGTACACCAACACTAACTCGTGCCCTCACACTTACGCTAACCCTTAAGCATTGTCGTACCCTAACCTGTACCCTAATCCCTCTCCATTCCCTAACCCTAACCATAACCCGAAGCCTTACCCTGACCCTCACCCGAAGCCTTACCCTCACCCGTGCCCTAATCTTAACCAGGACACCAAGACTAACTCGTGCCCTCAAACGTACGCTAACACTAAACCGCAGTGGTACCCTAACCTGTACCCTAATCCCTCTCCATTCCCTAACCCTAACCCTAACCTGAAACCTAACCATGACACTCACCCGAAACTTTACCCTCACCCGTGTCCTAATTTTAACCAGTACATCAACACTAACCCATGCCCTCTAACATACGTCAACCCTAAGCCATTGCCGTACCCTAAACTGTACCCTAATCAATCCCCATTGCCTAACCCTAACCCTAACCCTAACCCTTAACGTGACCCTCTTCCGAGGCCTTACACTCACCCGTGCCCTAATCGTAAGCAGTACACTAACACTAACTAGTGACCTCACACGTACGCTAAACCTTAAGCGTTGTGGTGCCCTAAACTGTGCCCTAATATCTCCCCATTCCCTAACCCTAACCCTAACCCGAATTCTATCCCTGACCCTCACCCGAAACCTTACCCTCACCCGTGCCTTAATCTTAACTAGGACACCAACACTAACTTGTGCCCTCACACGTACGCTAACCCTTTATCGTTGTCGTACCCTAAACTGTACCCTAATCCCTCCCCATTCCCTAACCCTAACCCTAACCCGAATCCTAACCCTGACCCTCACCTGAAGCCTTACCCTCACCCGTGCCCTAATCTTAACCAGGACACTAACACTAACCCTTGCCCTCACACGAACGCTAACCCTTAAGCACTCTCGTACCCTAAGCTGTACCCTAATCCCTCTGCATTCCTTAACCCTAACCCTAACCCGAATCCTATCCCTGACCCTCACCCGAAGCCTTACCCTCACCCGTGCCCTAATCTTAACCAGGACACCAACACTAACTCGTGCCCTCACACGTACGCTAAACCTTAAGCGTTGTCGTACCCTAAATTGTACCCTAATCCCTCCCCATTCCTTAACCCTAACCCTAACCCCACCCCTAAACCTGACCCACTTCCGATGCCCTACCCTAACCAATGCCCTAATCTTAACCAGGACACAAACACTAACTCATGCCCTCAAACGTACGCTAACCCTTAAGCATTGTCGTACACTATCCTGTAACCTAATCCCTCCCCATTCCCTAACCCTAACCCTAAGCGAAACCCTGAACGTGACCCTTTTCCGAGGCCTTACCCTCATCGGTGCCGTCGTCTTAACCAGTACACCAACACTAACTCGTGCCCTCACACTTACGCTAATCCTTAAGCATTGTCGTACCCTAACCTGTACCCTAATCCCTCTCCATTCCCTAACCCTAACCCTAACCCGAATCCTAACCCTGACCCTCACCCGAAGCCTTACCCTCACCCGTGCCCTAATCTTAACCAGGACACCAAGACTAACTCATGCCCTCAAACGTACGCTAACACTAAACCGCAGTGGTACCCTAACCTGTACCCTAATCCCTCTCCATTCCCTAACCCTAACCCTAACCTGAAACCTAACCATGACACTCACCCGAAACTTTACCCTCACCCGTGTCCTAATATTAACCAGTACATCAACACTAACCCATGCCCTCTAACGTACGTCAACCCTAAGCCATTGCCGTACCCTAAACTGTACCCTAATCAATCCCCATTCCCTAACCCTAACCCTAACCCTAACCCTTAACGTGACCTTCTTCCGAGGTCTTACCCTCACCCGTGCCCTAATCGTAAGCAGTACACTAACACTAACTAGTGACCTCACACGTACGCTAAACCTTAAGCGTTGTGGTACCCTAAACTGTGCCCTAATATCTCCCCATTCCCTAACCCTAACCCTAACCCGAATTCTATCCCTGACCCTCACCCGAAACCTTACCCTCACACGTGCCCTAATCTTAACCAGGACACCAACAATAACTCGTGCCCTCACACGTACGCTAACCCTTAATCGTTGTCGTACCCTAAACTGTACCCTAATCCCTCCCCATTCCCTAACCCTAACCCTAACCCGAATCCTAACCCTGACCCTCACCTGAATCCTTACCCTCACCCGTGCCCTAATCTTAACCAGGACACTAACACTAACCCTTGCCCTCACACGAACGCTAACCCTTAAGCACTGTCGTACCCTAAGCTGTACCCTAATCCCTCTGCATTCCTTAACCCTAACCCTAACCCGAATCCTAACCCTGACCCTCACCCGAAGCCTTACCCTCACCCGTGCCCTAATCTTAACCAGGACACCAACACTAACGCGTGCCCTCACACGTACGCTAAACCTTAAGCATTGTCGTACCCTAAATTGTACCCTAATCCCTCCCCATTCCTTAAACCTAACCCTAACCCCATCCCTAATCCTGACCCACTTCCGATGCCCTACCCTAACCAATGCCCTAATCTTAACCAGGACACAAACACTAACTAATTCCCTCAAACGTACGCTAACCCTTAAGCATTGTCGTACCCTATCCTGTGCCCTAATCCCTCCCCATTCCCTAACCGTAACCTTAAGCGAAACCCTGAACGTGACCCTTTTCCGAGGCCTTACCCTCATCGGTGCCGTTGTCTTAACAAGTACACCAACACTAACTCGTGCCCTCACACTTACGCTAACCCTTAAGATTGTCGTACCCTAACCTGTACCCTAATCCCTCTCCATTCCCTAACCCTAACCCTAACCCGAAGCCTTACCCTGACCCTCACCCGAAGCCTTACCCTCACCCGTGCCCTAATCTTAACCAGGACACCAAGACTAACTCGTGCCCTCAAACGTACGCTAACACTAAACCGCAGTGGTACCCTAACCTGTACCCTAATCCCTCTCCATTCCCTAACCCTAACCCTAACCAGAAACCTAACCATGACACTCACCCGAAACTTTACCCTCACCCGTGTCCTAATTTTAACCAGTACATCAACACTAACCCATGCCCTCTAACGTACGTCAACCCTAAGCCATTGCCGTACCCTAAACTGTACCCTAATCAATCCCCATTCCCTAACCCTAACCCTAACCCTAACCCTTAACGTGACCCTCTTCCGAGGCCTTACCCTCACCCGTGCCCTAATCTTAACCAGGACACTAACACTAACACTTGCCCTCACACGAACGCTAACCCTTAAGCACTCTCGTACCCTAAGCTGTACCCTAATCCCTCTGCATTCCTTAACCCTAACCCTAACCCGAAACCTAACATTGACCCTCACCCGAAGCCTTACCCTCACCCGTGCCCTAATCTTAACCAGGACACCAACACTAACGCGTGCCCTCACACGTACGCTAAACCTTAAGCGTTGTCGTACCCTAAATTGTACCCTAATCCCTCCCCATTCCTTAACCCTAACCCTAACCCCATCCCTAAACCTGACCCACTTCCGATGCCCTACCGTAACCAATGCCCTAATCTTAACCAGGACACAAACACTAACTCATTCCCTCAAACGTACGCTAACCCTTAAGCATTGTCGTACCCTATCCTGTACCCTAATCCCTCCCCATTCCCTAACCCTAACCCTAAGCGAAACCCTGAACGTGACCCTTTTCCGAGGCCTTACCCTCATCGGTGCCGTTGTCTTAACCAGTACACCAACACTAACTCGTGCCCTCACACTTACGCTAACCCTTAAGCATTGTCGTACCCTAACCTGTACCCTAAACCCTCTCCATTCCCTAACCCTAACCCTAACCCGAATCCTAACCCTGACACTCACCCGAAGCCTTACCCTCACCCGTGCCCTAATCTTAACCAGGACACCAAGACTAACTCGTGCCCTCACACGTACGCTAACACTAAACCGCAGCGGTACCCTAACCTGTACCCTAATCCCTCTCCATTCCCTAACCCTAACCCTAACCTGAAACCTAACCATGACACTCACCCGAAACTTTACCCTCACCCGTGTCCTAATTTTAACCAGTATATCAACACTAACCCATGCCCTCTAACGTACGCCAACCGTAAGCCATTGCCGTACCCTAACCTGTACCCTAATCAATCCCCATTCCCTAACCCTAACCCTAACGCTAACCCTTAACGTGACCCTCTTCCGAGGCCTTACCCTCACCCGTGCCCTAATCGTAAGCAGTACACTAACACTAACTAGTGACCTCACACGTACGCTAAACCTTAAGCGTTGTGGTGCCCGAAACTGTGCCCTAATATCTCCCCATTCCCTAACCCTAACCCTAACCCGAATTCTATCCCTGACCCTCACCCGAAACCTTACCCTCACCCGTGCCTTAAACTTAACTAGGACACCAACACTAACTCGTGCCCTCACACGTACGCTAACCCTTTATCGTTGTCGTACCCTAAACTGTACCCTAATCCCTGCCCATTCCCTAACCCTAACCCTAACCCGAATCCTAACCCTGACCCTCACCTGAAGCCTTACCCTCACCCGTGCCCTAATCTTAACCAGGACACTAACACTAACCCTTGTCCTCACACGAACGCTAACCCTTAAGCACTCTCGTTCCCTAAGCTGTACCCTAATCCCTCTGCATTCCTTAACCCTAACCCTAACCCGAATCCTAACCCTGACCCTCACCCGAAGCCTTACCCTCACCCGTGCCCTAATCTTAACCAGGACACCAACACTAACTCGTGCCCTCACACGTACGCTAAACCTTAAGCGTTGTCGTACCCTAAATTGTACCCTAATCCCTCCCCATTCCTTAACCCTAACCCTAACCCCATCCCTAAACCTGACCCACTTCCGATGCCCTAACCTAACCAATGCCCTAATCTTAACCAGGACACAAACACTAACTCATGCCCTCAAACGTACGCTAACCCTTAAGCATTGTCGTACCCTATCCTGTACCCTAATCCCTCCCCATTCCCTAACTCTAACCCTAAGCGAAACCCTGAACGTGACCCTTTTCCGAGGCCTTACCCTCATCGGTGCCGTTGTCTTAACCAGTACACCAACACTAACTCGTGCCCTCACACTTACGCTAACCCTTAAGCATTGTCGTACCCTAACCTGTACCCTAATCCCTCTCCATTCCCTAACCCTAACCCTAACCCGAATCCTAACCCTGACCCTCACCCGAAGCCTTACCCTCACCCGTGCCCTAATCTTAACCAGGACACCAAGACTAACTCGTGCCCTCAAACGTACGCTAACACTAAACCGCAGCGGTACCCTAACCTGTACCCTAATCCCTCTCCATTCCCTAACCCTAACCCTAACCTGAAACCTAACCATGACACTCACCCGAAACTTTACCCTCACCCGTGTCCTAATTTTAACCAGTACATCAACACTAACCCATGCCCTCTAACGTACGCCAACCGTAAGCCATTGCCGTACCCTAACCTGTACCCTAATCAATCCCCATTCCCTAACCCTAACCCTAACGCTAAACCTTAACGTGACCCTCTTCCGAGGCCTTACCCTCACCCGTGCCCTAATCTTAACCAGGACACTAACACTAACACTTGCCCTCACACGAACGCTAACCCTTAAGCACTCTCGTACCCTAAGCTGTACCCTAATCCCTCTGCATTCCTTAACCCTAACCCTAACCCGAATCCTAACATTGACCCTCACCCGAAGCCTTACCCTCACCCGTGCCCTAATCTTAACCAGGACACCAACACTAACGCGTGCCCTCACACGTACGCTAAACCTTAAGCGTTGTCGTACCCTAAATTGTACCCTAATCCCTCCCCATTCCTTAACCCTAACCCTAACCCCATCCCTAAACCTGACCCACTTCCGATGCCCTACCCTAACCAATGCCCTAATCTTAACCAGGACACAAACACTAACTCATTCCCTCAAACGTACGCTAACCCTTAAGCATTGTCGTACCCTATCCTGTACCCTAATCCCTCCCCATTCCCTAACCCTAACCCTAAGCGAAACCCTGAACGTGACCCTTTTCCGAGGCCTTACCCTCATCGGTGCCGTTGTCTTAACCAGTACACCAACACTAACTCATGCCCTCACACTTACGCTAACCCTTAAGCATTGTCGTACCCTAACCTGTACCCTAAACCCTCTCCATTCCCTAACCCTAACCCTAACCCGAATCCTAACCCTGACCCTCACCCGAAGCCTTACCCTCACCCGTGCCCTAATCTTAACCAACACACCAAGACTAACTCGTGCCCTCACACGTACGCTAACACTAAACCGCAGCGGTACCCTAACCTGTACCCTAATCCCTCTCCATTCCCTAACCCTAACCCTAACCTGAAACCTAACCATGACACTCACCCGAAACTTTACCCTCACCCGTGTCCTAATTTTAACCAGTACATCAACACTAACCCATGCCCTCTAACGTACGCCAACCCTAAGCCATTGCCGTACCCTAACCTGTACCCTAATCAATCCCCATTCCCTAACCCTAACCCTAACCCTAACCCTTAACGTGACCCTCTTCCGAGGCCTTACCCTCACCCGTGCCCTAATCGTAAGCAGTACACTAACACTAACTAGTGACCTCACACGTACGCTAAACCTTAAGCGTTGTGGTGCCCTAAACTGTGCCCTAATATCTCCCCATTCCCTAACCCTAACCCTAACCCGAATTCTATCCCTGACCCTCACCCGAAACCTTACCCTCACCCGTGCCTTAATCTTAACTAGGACACCAACACTAACTCGTGCCCTCAAACGTACGCTAACACTAAACCGCAGTGGTACCCTAACCTGTACCCTAATCCCTCTCCATTCCCTAACCCTAACCCTAACCAGAAACCTAACCATGACACTCACCCGAAACTTTACCCTCACCCGTGTCCTAATTTTAACCAGTACATCAACACTAACCCATGCCCTCTAACGTACGTCAACCCTAAGCCATTGCCGTACCCTAAACTGTACCCTAATCAATCCCCATTCCCTAACCCTAACCCTAACCCTAACCCTTAACGTGACCCTCTTCCGAGGCCTTACCCTCACCCGTGCCCTAATCTTAACCAGGACACTAACACTAACACTTGCCCTCACACGAACGCTAACCCTTAAGCACTCTCGTACCCTAAGCTGTACCCTAATCCCTCTGCATTCCTTAACCCTAACCCTAACCCGAAACCTAACAATGACCCTCACCCGAAGCCTTACCCTCACCCGTGCCCTAATCTTAACCAGGACACCAACACTAACGCGTGCCCTCACACGTACGCTAAACCTTAAGCGTTGTCGTACCCTAAATTGTACCCTAATCCCTCCCCATTCCTTAACCCTAACCCTAACCCCATCCCTAAACCTGACCCACTTCCGATGCCCTACCCTAACCAATGCCCTAATCTTAACCAGGACACAAACACTAACTCATTCCCTCAAACGTACGCTAACCCTTAAGCATTGTCGTACCCTATCCTGTACCCTAATCCCTCCCCATTCCCTAACCCTAACCCTAAGCGAAACCCTGAACGTGACCCTTTTCCGAGGCCTTACCCTCATCGGTGCCGTTGTCTTAACCAGTACACCAACACTAACTCGTGCCCTCACACTTACGCTAACCCTTAAGCATTGTCGTACCCTAACCTGTACCCTAAACCCTCTCCATTCCCTAACCCTAACCCTAACCCGAATCCTAACCCTGACCCTCACCCGAAGCCTTACCCTCACCCGTGCCCTAATCTTTACCAGGACACCAAGACTAACTCGTGCCCTCACACGTACGCTAACACTAAACCGCAGCGGTACCCTAACCTGTACCCTAATCCCTCTCCATTCCCTAACCCTAACCCTAACCTGAAACCTAACCATGACACTCACCCGAAACTTTACCCTCACCCGTGTCCTAATTTTAACCAGTACATCAACACTAACCCATGCCCTCTAACGTACGCCAACCGTAAGCCATTGCCGTACCCTTACCTGTACCCTAATCAATCCCCATTCCCTAACCCTAACCCTAACGCTAA
Organism: Inia geoffrensis; assembly: GCA_036417435.1. NCBI lineage: Eukaryota > Metazoa > Chordata > Mammalia > Artiodactyla > Iniidae > Inia > Inia geoffrensis. Next base: position 110,601 of record JAZAQT010000817.1, read on the forward strand.
CCCTTAACGTGACCCTCTTCCGAGGCCTTACGCTCACCCGTGCCCTAATCGTAAGCAGTACACTAACACTAACTAGTGACCTCACACGTACGCTAAACCTTAAGCGTTGTGGTGCCCGAAACTGTGCCCTAATATCTCCCCATTCCCTAACCCTAACCCTAACCCGAATTCTATCCCTGACCCTCACCCGAAACCTTACCCTCACCCGTGCCTTAATCTTAACTAGGACACCAACACTAACTCGTGCCCTCACACGTACGCTAACCCTTTATCGTTGTCGTACCCTAAACTGTACCCTAATCCCTCCCCATTCCCTAACCCTAACCCTAACCCGAATCCTAACCCTGACCCTCACCTGAAGCCTTACCCTCACCCGTGCCCTAATCTTAACCAGGACACTAACACTAACCCTTGCCCTCACACGAACGCTAACCCTTAAGCACTCTCGTTCCCTAAGCTGTACCCTAATCCCTCTGCATTCCTTAACCCTAACCCTAACCCGAATCCTAACCCTGACCCTCACCCGAAGCCTTACCCTCACCCGTGCCCTAATCTTAACCAGGACACCAACACTAACTCGTGCCCTCACACGTACGCTAAACCTTAAGCGTTGTCGTACCCTAAATTGTACCCTAATCCCTCCCCATTCCTTAACCCTAACCCTAACCCCATCCCTAAACCTGACCCACTTCCGATGCCCTACCCTAACCAATGCCCTAATCTTAACCAGGACACAAACACTAACTCATGCCCTCAAACGTACGCTAACCCTTAAGCATTGTCGTACCCTATCCTGTACCCTAATCCCTCCCCATTCCCTAACTCTAACCCTAAGCGAAACCCTGAACGTGACCCTTTTCCGAGGCCTTACCCTCATCGGTGCCGTTGTCTTAACCAGTACACCAACACTAACTCGTGCCCTCACACTTACGCTAACCCTTAAGCATTGTCGTACCCTAACCTGTACCCTAATCCCTCTCCATTCCCTAACCCTAACCCTAACCCGAATCCTAACCCTGACCCTCACCCGAAGCCTTACCCTCACCCGTGCCCTAATCTTAACCAGGACACCAAGACTAACTCGTGCCCTCAAACGTACGCTAACACTAAACCGCAGCGGTACCCTAACCTGTACCCTAATCCCTCTCCATTCCCTAACCCTAACCCTAACCTGAAACCTAACCATGACACTCACCCGAAACTTTACCCTCACCCGTGTCCTAATTTTAACCAGTACATCAACACTAACCCATGCCCTCTAACGTACGCCAACCGTAAGCCATTGCCGTACCCTAACCTGTACCCTAATCAATCCCCATTCCCTAACCCTAACCCTAACGCTAAACCTTAACGTGACCCTCTTCCGAGGCCTTACCCTCACCCGTGCCCTAATCTTAACCAGGACACTAACACTAACACTTGCCCTCACACGAACGCTAACCCTTAAGCACTCTCGTACCCTAAGCTGTACCCTAATCCCTCTGCATTCCTTAACCCTAACCCTAACCCGAATCCTAACATTGACCCTCACCCGAAGCCTTACCCTCACCCGTGCCCTAATCTTAACCAGGACACCAACACTAACGCGTGCCCTCACACGTACGCTAAACCTTAAGCGTTGTCGTGCCCTAAATTGTACCCTAATCCCTCCCCATTCCTTAACCCTAACCCTAACCCCATCCCTAAACCTGACCCACTTCCGATGCCCTACCCTAACCAATGCCCTAATCTTAACCAGGACACAAACACTAACTCATTCCCTCAAACGTACGCTAACCCTTAAGCATTGTCGTACCCTATCCTGTACCCTAATCCCTCCCCATTCCCTAACCCTAACCCTAAGCGAAACCCTGAACGTGACCCTTTTCCGAGGCCTTACCCTCATCGGTGCCGTTGTCTTAACCAGTACACCAACACTAACTCGTGCCCTCACACTTACGCTAACCCTTAAGCATTGTCGTACCCTAACCTGTACCCTAAACCCTCTCCATTCCCTAACCCTAACCCTAACCCGAATCCTAACCCTGACCCTCACCCGAAGCCTTACCCTCACCCGTGCCCTAATCTTAACCAGGACACCAAGACTAACTCGTGCCCTCACACGTACGCTAACACTAAACCGCAGCGGTACCCTAACCTGTACCCTAATCCCTCTCCATTCCCTAACCCTAACCCTAACCTGAAACCTAACCATGACACTCACCCGAAACTTTACCCTCACCCGTGTCCTAATTTTAACCAGTACATCAACACTAACCCATGCCCTCTAACGTACGCCAACCCTAAGCCATTGCCGTACCCTAACCTGTACCCTAATCAATCCCCATTCCCTAACCCTAACCCTAACCCTAACCCTTAACGTGACCCTCTTCCGAGGCCTTACCCTCACCCGTGCCCTAATCGTAAGCAGTACACTAACACTAACTAGTGACCTCACACGTACGCTAAACCTTAAGCGTTGTGGTGCCCTAAACTGTGCCCTAATATCTCCCCATTCCCTAACCCTAACCCTAACCCGAATTCTATCCCTGACCCTCACCCGAAACCTTACCCTCACCCGTGCCTTAATCTTAACTAGGACACCAACACTAACTCGTGCCCTCACACGTACGCTAACCCTTTATCGTTGTCGTACCCTAAACTGTACCCTAATCCCTCCCCATTCCCTAACCCTAACCCTAACCCGAATCCTAACCCTGACCCTCACCTGAAGCCTTACCCTCACCCGTGCCCTAATCTTAACCAGGACACTAACACTAACTCGTGCCCTCACACGAACGCTAACCCTTAAGCACTGTCGTACCCTAAGCTGTACCCTAATCCCTCTGCATTCCTTAACCCTAACCCTAACCCGAATCCTAACCCTGACCCTCACCCGAAGCCTTACCCTCACCCGTGCCCTAATCTTAACCAGGACACCAACACTAACGCGTGCCCTCACACGTACGCTAAACCTTAAGCGTTGTCGTACCCTAAATTGTACCCTAATCCCTCCCCATTCCTTAACACTAACCCTAACCCCATCCCTAAACCTGACCCACTTCCGATGCCCTACCCTAACCAATGCCCTAATCTTAACCAGGACACAAACACTAACTCATGCCCTCAAACGTACGCTAACCCTTCAGCATTGTCGTACCCTATCCTGTACCCTAATCCCTCCCCATTCCCTAACCCTAACCCTAAGCGAAACCCTGAACGTGACCCTTTTCCGAGGCCTTACCCTCATCGGTGCCGTTGTCTTAACCAGTACACCAACACTAACTCGTGCCCTCACACTTACGCTAACCCTTAAGCATTGTCGTACCCTAACCTGTACCCTAATCCCTCTCCATTCCCTAACCCTATCCCTAACCCGAATCCTAACCCTGACCCTCACCCGAAGCCTTACCCTCACCCGTGCCCTAATCTTAACCAGGACACCAAGACTAACTCGTGCCCTCACACGTACGCTAACACTAAACCGCAGCGGTACCCTAACCTGTACCCTAATCCCTCTCCATTCCCTAACCCTAACCCGAACCTGAAACCTAACCATGACACTCACCCGAAACTTTACCCTCACCCGTGTCCTAATTTTAACCAGTACATCAACACTAACCCATGCCCTCTAACGTACGCCAACCGTAAGCCATTGCCGTACCCTAACCTGTACCCTAATCAATCCCCATTCCCTAACCCTAACCCTAACGCTAACCCTTAACGTGACCCTCTTCCGAGGCCTTACCCTCACCCGTGCCCTAATCGTAAGCAGTACACTAACACTAACTAGTGACCTCACACGTACGCTAAACCTTAAGCGTTGTGGTGCCCGAAACTGTGCCCTAATATCTCCCCATTCCCTAACCCTAACCCTAACCCGAATTCAATCCCTGACCCTCACCCGAAACCTTACCCTCACCCGTGCCTTAATCTTAACTAGGACACCAACACTAACTCGTGCCCTCACACGTACGCTAACCCTTTATCGTTGTCGTACCCTAAACTGTACCCTAATCCCTCCCCATTCCCTAACCCTAACCCTAACCCGAATCCTAACCCTGACCCTCACCTGAAGCCTTACCCTCACCCGTGCCCTAATCTTAACCAGGACACTAACACTAACCCTTGCCCTCACACGAACGCTAACCCTTAAGCACTCTCGTTCCCTAAGCTGTACCCTAATCCCTCTGCATTCCTTAACCCTAACCCTAACCCGAATCCTAACCCTGACCCTCACCCGAAGCCTTACCCTCACCCGTGCCCTAATTTAACCAGGACACCAACACTAACTCGTGCCCTCACACGTACGCTAAACCTTAAGCGTTGTCGTACCCTAAATTGTACCCTAATCCCTCCCCATTCCTTAACCCTAACCCTAACCCCATCCCTAAACCTGACCCACTTCCGATGCCCTACCCTAACCAATGCCCTAATCTTAACCAGGACACAAACACTAACTCATGCCCTCAAACGTACGCTAACCCTTAAGCATTGTCGTACCCTATCCTGTACCCTAATCCCTCCCCATTCCCTAACTCTAACCCTAAGCGAAACCCTGAACGTGACCCTTTTCCGAGGCCTTACCCTCATCGGTGCCGTTGTCTTAACCAGTACACCAACACTAACTCGTGCCCTCACACTTACGCTAACCCTTAAGCATTGTCGTACCCTAACCTGTACCCTAATCCCTCTCCATTCCCTAACCCTAACCCTAACCCGAATCCTAACCCTGACCCTCACCCGAAGCCTTACCCTCACCCGTGCCCTAATCTTAACCAGGACACCAAGACTAACTCGTGCCCTCAAACGTACGCTAACACTAAACCGCAGCGGTACCCTAACCTGTACCCTAATCCCTCTCCATTCCCTAACCCTAACCCTAACCTGAAACCTAACCATGACACTCACCCGAAACTTTACCCTCACCCGTGTCCTAATTTTAACCAGTACATCAACACTAACCCATGCCCTCTAACGTACGCCAACCGTAAGCCATTGCCGTACCCTAACCTGTACCCTAATCAATCCCCATTCCCTAACCCTAACCCTAACGCTAAACCTTAACGTGACCCTCTTCCGAGGCCTTACCCTCACCCGTGCCCTAATCTTAACCAGGACACTAACACTAACACTTGCCCTCACACGAACGCTAACCCTTAAGCACTCTCGTACCCTAAGCTGTACCCTAATCCCTCTGCATTCCTTAACCCTAACCCTAACCCGAATCCTAACATTGACCCTCACCCGAAGCCTTACCCTCACCCGTGCCCTAATCTTAACCAGGACACCAACACTAACGCGTGCCCTCACACGTACGCTAAACCTTAAGCGTTGTCGTACCCTAAATTGTACCCTAATCCCTCCCCATTCCTTAACCCTAACCCTAACCCCATCCCTAAACCTGACCCACTTCCGATGCCCTACCCTAACCAATGCCCTAATCTTAACCAGGACACAAACACTAACACATTCCCTCAAACGTACGCTAACCCTTCAGCATTGTCGTACCCTATCCTGTACCCTAATCCCTCCCCATTCCCTAACCCTAACCCTAAGCGAAACCCTGAACGTGACCCTTTTCCGAGGCCTTACCCTCATCGGTGCCGTTGTCTTAACCAGTACACCAACACTAACTCGTGCCCTCACACTTACGCTAACCCTTAAGCATTGTCGTACCCTAACCTGTACCCTAATCCCTCTCCATTCCTTAACCCTAACCCTAACCCGAATCCTAACCCTGACCCTCACCCGAAGCCTTACCCTCACCCGTGCCCTAATCTTAACCAGGACACCAAGACTAACTCGTGCCCTCACACGTACGCTAACACTAAACCGCAGCGGTACCCTAACCTGTACCCTAATCCCTCTCCATTCCCTAACCCTAACCCTAACCTGAAACCTAACCATGACACTCACCCGAAACTTTACCCTCACCCGTGTCCTAATTTTAACCAGTACATCAACACTAACCCATGCACTCTAACGTACGCCAACCGTAAGCCATTGCCGTACCCTAACCTGTACCCTAATCAATCCCCATTCCCTAACCCTAACCCTAACGCTAACCCTTAACGTGACCCTCTTCCGAGGCCTTACCCTCACCCGTGCCCTAATCGTAAGCAGTACACTAACACTAACTAGTGACCTCACACGTACGCTAAACCTTAAGCGTTGTGGTGCCCGAAACTGTGCCCTAATATCTCCCCATTCCCTAACCCTAACCCTAACCCGAATTCTATCCCTGACCCTCACCCGAAACCTTACCCTCACCCGTGCCTTAATCTTAACTAGGACACCAACACTAACTCGTGCCCTCACACGTACGCTAACCCTTTATCGTTGTCGTACCCTAAACTGTACCCTAATCCCTCCCCATTCCCTAACCCTAACCCTAACCCGAATCCTAACCCTGACCCTCACCTGAAGCCTTACCCTCACCCGTGCCCTAATCTTAACCAGGACACTAACACTAACCCTTGCCCTCACACGAACGCTAACCCTTAAGCACTCTCGTTCCCTAAGCTGTACCCTAATCCCTCTGCATTCCTTAACCCTAACCCTAACCCGAATCCTAACCCTGACCCTCACCCGAAGCCTTACCCTCACCCGTGCCCTAATCTTAACCAGGACACCAACACTAACTCGTGCCCTCACACGTACGCTAAACCTTAAGCGTTGTTGTACCCTAAATTGTACCCTAATCCCTCCCCATTCCTTAACCCTAACCCTAACCCCATCCCTAAACCTGACCCACTTCCGATGCCCTACCCTAACCAATGCCCTAATCTTAACCAGGACACAAACACTAACTCATGCCCTCAAACGTACGCTAACCCTTAAGCATTGTCGTACCCTATCCTGTACCCTAATCCCTCCCCATTCCCTAACTCTAACCCTAAGCGAAACCCTGAACGTGACCCTTTTCCGAGGCCTTACCCTCATCGGTGCCGTTGTCTTAACCAGTACACCAACACTAACTCGTGCCCTCACACTTACGCTAACCCTTAAGCATTGTCGTACCCTAACCTGTACCCTAATCCCTCTCCATTCCCTAACCCTAACCCTAACCCGAATCCTAACCCTGACCCTCACCCGAAGCCTTACCCTCACCCGTGCCCTAATCTTAACCAGGACACCAAGACTAACTCGTGCCCTCAAACGTACGCTAACACTAAACCGCAGCGGTACCCTAACCTGTACCCTAATCCCTCTCCATTCCCTAACCCTAACCCTAACCTGAAACCTAACCATGACACTCACCCGAAACTTTACCCTCACCCGTGTCCTAATTTTAACCAGTACATCAACACTAACCCATGCCCTCTAACGTACGCCAACCGTAAGCCATTGCCGTACCCTAACCTGTACCCTAATCAATCCCCATTCCCTAACCCTAACCCTAACGCTAAACCTTAACGTGACCCTCTTCCGAGGCCTTACCCTCACCCGTGCCCTAATCTTAACCAGGACACTAACACTAACACTTGCCCTCACACGAACGCTAACCCTTAAGCACTCTCGTACCCTAAGCTGTACCCTAATCCCTCTGCATTCCTTAACCCTAACCCTAACCCGAATCCTAACATTGACCCTCACCCGAAGCCTTACCCTCACCCGTGCCCTAATCTTAACCAGGACACCAACACTAACGCGTGCCCTCACACGTACGCTAAACCTTAAGCGTTGTCGTACCCTAAATTGTACCCTAATCCCTCCCCATTCCTTAACCCTAACCCTAACCCCATCCCTAAACCTGACCCACTTCCGATGCCCTACCCTAACCAATGCCCTAATCTTAACCAGGACACAAACACTAACACATTCCCTCAAACGTACGCTAACCCTTAAGCATTGTCGTACCCTATCCTGTACCCTAATCCCTCCCCATTCCCTAACCCTAACCCTAAGCGAAACCCTGAACGTGACCCTTTTCCGAGGCCTTACCCTCATCGGTGCCGTTGTCTTAACCAGTACACCAACACTAACTCGTGCCCTCACACTTACGCTAACCCTTAAGCATTGTCGTACCCTAACCTGTACCCTAAACCCTCTCCATTCCCTAACCCTAACCCTAACCCGAATCCTAACCCTGACCCTCACCCGAAGCCTTACCCTCACCCGTGCCCTAATCTTAACCAGGACACCAAGACTAACTCGTGCCCTCACACGTACGCTAACACTAAACCGCAGCGGTACCCTAACCTGTACCCTAATCCCTCTCCATTCCCTAACCCTAACCCTAACCTGAAACCTAACCATGACACTCACCCGAAACTTTACCCTCACCCGTGTCCTAATTTTAACCAGTACATCAACACTAACCCATGCCCTCTAACGTACGCCAACCCTAAGCCATTGCCGTACCCTAACCTGTACCCTAATCAATCCCCATTCCCTAACCCTAACCCTAACCCTAACCCTTAACGTGACCCTCTTCCGAGGCCTTACCCTCACCCGTGCCCTAATCGTAAGCAGTACACTAACACTAACTAGTGACCTCACACGTACGCTAAACCTTAAGCGTTGTGGTGCCCTAAACTGTGCCCTAATATCTCCCCATTCCCTAACCCTAACCCTAACCCGAATTCTATCCCTGACCCTCACCCGAAACCTTACCCTCACCCGTGCCTTAATCTTAACTAGGACACCAACACTAACTCGTGCCCTCACACGTACGCTAACACTTTATCGTTGTCGTACCCTAAACTGTACCCTAATCCCTCCCCATTCCCTAACCCTAACCCTAACCCGAATCCTAACCCTGACCCTCACCTGAAGCCTTACCCTCACCCGTGCCCTAATCTTAACCAGGACACTAACACTAACTCGTGCCCTCACACGAACGCTAACCCTTAAGCACTGTCGTACCCTAAGCTGTACCCTAATCCCTCTGCATTCCTTAACCCTAACCCTAACCCGAATCCTAACCCTGACCCTCACCCGAAGCCTTACCCTCACCCGTGCCCTAATCTTAACCAGGACACCAACACTAACGCGTGCCCTCACACGTACGCTAAACCTTAAGCGTTGTCGTACCCTAAATTGTACCCTAATCCCTCCCCATTCCTTAACCCTAACCCTAACCCCATCCCTAAACCTGACCCACTTCCGATGCCCTACCCTAACCAATGCCCTAATCTTAACCAGGACACAAACACTAACTCATGCCCTCAAACGTACGCTAACCCTTCAGCATTGTCGTACCCTATCCTGTACCCTAATCCCTCCCCATTCCCTAACCCTAACCCTAAGCGAAACACTGAACGTGACCCTTTTCCGAGGCCTTACCCTCATCGGTGCCGTTGTCTTAACCAGTACACCAACACTAACTCGTGCCCTCACACTTACGCTAACCCTTAAGCATTGTCGTACCCTAACCTGTACCCTAATCCCTCTCCATTCCCTAACCCTATCCCTAACCCGAATCCTAACCCTGACCCTCACCCGAAGCCTTACCCTCACCCGTGCCCTAATCTTAACCAGGACACCAAGACTAACTCGTGCCCTCAAACGTACGCTAACACTAAACCGCAGCGGTACCCTAACCTGTACCCTAATCCCTCTCCATTCCCTAACCCTAACCCTAACCTGAAACCTAACCATGACACTCACCCGAAACTTTACCCTCACCCGTGTCCTAATTTTAACCAGTACATCAACACTAACCCATGCCCTCTAACGTACGCCAACCGTAAGCCATTGCCGTACCCTAACCTGTACCCTAATCAATCCCCATTCCCTAACCCTAACCCTAACGCTAAACCTTAACGTGACCCTCTTCCGAGGCCTTACCCTCACCCGTGCCCTAATCTTAACCAGGACACTAACACTAACACTTGCCCTCACACGAACGCTAACCCTTAAGCACTCTCGTACCCTAAGCTGTACCCTAATCCCTCTGCATTCCTTAACCCTAACCCTAACCCGAATCCTAACATTGACCCTCTCCCGAAGCCTTACCCTCACCCGTGCCCTAATCTTAACCAGGACACCAACACTAACGCGTGCCCTCACACGTACGCTAAACCTTAAGCGTTGTCGTACCCTAAATTGTACCCTAATCCCTCCCCATTCCTTAACCCTAACCCTAACCCCATCCCTAAACCTGACCCACTTCCGATGCCCTACCCTAACCAATGCCCTAATCTTAACCAGGACACAAACACTAACACATTCCCTCAAACGTACGCTAACCCTTAAGCATTGTCGTACCCTATCCTGTACCCTAATCCCTCCCCATTCCCTAACCCTAACCCTAAGCGAAACCCTGAACGTGACCCTTTTCCGAGGCCTTACCCTCATCGGTGCCGTTGTCTTAACCAGTACACCAACACTAACTCGTGCCCTCACACTTACGCTAACCCTTAAGCATTGTCGTACCCTAACCTGTACCCTAAACCCTCTCCATTCCCTAACCCTAACCCTAACCCGAATCCTAACCCTGACCCTCACCCGAAGCCTTACCCTCACCCGTGCCCTAATCTTAACCAGGACACCAAGACTAACTCGTGCCCTCACACGTACGCTAACACTAAACCACAGCGGTACCCTAACCTGTACCCTAATCCCTCTCCATTCCCTAACCCTGACCCTAACCTGAAACCTAACCATGACACTCACCCGAAACTTTACCCTCACCCGTGTCCTAATTTTAACCAGTACATCAACACTAACCCATGCCCTCTAACGTACGCCAACCCTAAGCCATTGCCGTACCCTAACCTGTACCCTAATCAATCCCCATTCCCTAACCCTAACCCTAACCCTAACCCTTAACGTGACCCTATTCCGAGGCCTTACCCTCACCCGTGCCCTAATCGTAAGCAGTACACTAACACTAACTAGTGACCTCACACGTACGCTAAACCTTAAGCGTTGTGGTGCCCTAAACTGTGCCCTAATATCTCCCCATTCCCTAACCCTAACCCTAACCCGAATTCTATCCCTGACCCTCACCCGAAACCTTACCCTCACCCGTGCCTTAATCTTAACTAGGACACCAACACTAACTCGTGCCCTCACACGTACGCTAACCCTTTATCGTTGTCGTACCCTAAACTGTACCCTAATCCCTCCCCATTCCCTAACCCTAACCCTAACCCGAATCCTAACCCTGACCCTCACCTGAAGCCTTACCCTCACCCGTGCCCTAATCTTAACCAGGACACTAACACTAACTCGTGCCCTCACACGAACGCTAACCCTTAAGCACTGTCGTACCCTAAGCTGTACCCTAATCCCTCTGCATTCCTTAACCCTAACCCTAACCCGAATCCTAACCCTGACCCTCACCCGAAGCCTTACCCTCACCCGTGCCCTAATCTTAACCAGGACACCAACACTAACGCGTGCCCTCACACGTACGCTAAACCTTAAGCGTTGTCGTACCCTAAATTGTACCCTAATCCCTCCCCATTCCTTAACACTAACCCTAACCCCATCCCTAAACCTGACCCACTTCCGATGCCCTACCCTAACCAATGCCCTAATCTTAACCAGGACACAAACACTAACTCATGCCCTCAAACGTACGCTAACCCTTCAGCATTGTCGTACCCTATCCTGTACCCTAATCCCTCCCCATTCCCTAACCCTAACCCTAAGCGAAACCCTGAACGTGACCCTTTTCCGAGGCCTTACCCTCATCGGTGCCGTTGTCTTAACCAGTACACCAACACTAACTCGTGCCCTCACACTTACGCTAACCCTTAAGCATTGTCGTACCCTAACCTGTACCCTACTCCCTCTCCATTCCCTAACCCTATCCCTAACCCGAATCCTAACCCTGACCCTCACCCGAAGCCTTACCCTCACCCATGCCCTAATCTTAACCAGGACACCAAGACTAACTCGTGCCCTCAAACGTACGCTAACACTAAACCGCAGCGGTACCCTAACCTGTACCCTAATCCCTCTCCATTCCCTAACCCTAACCCTAACCTGAAACCTAACCATGACACTCACCCGAAACTTTACCCTCACCCATGTCCTAATTTTAACCAGTACATCAACACTAACCCATGCCCTCTAACGTACGCCAACCGTAAGCCATTGCCGTACCCTAACCTGTACCCTAATCAATCCCCATTCCCTAACCCTAACCCTAACGCTCACCCTTAACGTGACCCTCTTCCGAGGCCTTACCCTCACCCGTGCCCTAATCGTAAGCAGTACACTAACACTAACTAGTGACCTCACACGTACGCTAAACCTTAAGGGTTGTGGTGCCCTAAACTGTGCCCTAATATCTCCCCATTCCCTAACCCTAACCCTAACCCGAATTCTATCCCTGACCCTCACCCGAAACCTTACCCTCACCCGTGCCTTAATCTTAACTAGGACACCAAAACTAACTCGTGCCCTCACACGTACGCTAACCCTTTATCGTTGTCGTACCCTAAACTGTACTCTAATCCCTCCCCATTCCCTAACCCTAACCCTAACCCGAATCCTAACCCTGACCCTCACCTGAAGCCTTACCTTCACCCGTGCCCTAATCTTAACCAGGACACTAACACTAACCCTTGCCCTCACACGAACGCTAACCCTTAAGCACTCTCGTACCCTAAGCTGTACCCTAATCCCTCTGCATTCCTTAACCCTAACCCTAACCCGAATCCTAACCCTGACCCTCACCCGAAGCCTTACCCTCACCCGTGCCCTAATCTTAACCAGGATACCAACACTAACTCGTGCCCTCACACGTACGCTAAACCTTAAGCGTTGTCGTACCCTAAATTGTACCCTAATCCCTCCCCATTCCTTAACCCTAACCCTAACCCCATCCCTAAACCTGACCCACTTCCGATGCCCTACCCTAACCAATGCCCTAATCTTAACCAGGACACAAACACTAACTCATGCCCTCAAACGTACGCTAACCCTTAAGCATTGTCGTACCCTATCCTGTACCCTAATCCCTCCCCATTCCCTAACCCTAACCCTAAGCGAAACCCTGAACGTGACCCTTTTCCGAGGCCTTACCCTCATCGGTGCCGTTGTCTTAACCAGTACACCAACACTAACTCGTGCCCTCACACTTACGCTAATCCTTAAGCATTGTCGTACCCTAACCTGTACCCTAATCCCTCTCCATTCCCTAACCCTAACCCTAACCCGAATCCTAACCCTGACCCTCACCCGAAGCCTAACCCTCACCCGTGCCCTAATCTTAACCAGGACACCAAGACTAACTCGTGCCCTCAAACGTACGCTAACACTAAACCGCAGTGGTACCCTAACCTGTACCCTAATCCCTCTCCATTCCCTAACCCTAACCCTAACCTGAAACCTAACCATGACACTCACCCGAAACTTTACCCTCACCCGTGTCCTAATTTTAACCAGTACATCAACACTAACCCATGCCCTCTAACGTACGTCAACCCTAAGCCATTGCCGTACCCTAAACTGTACCCTAATCAATCCCCATTCCCTAACCCTAACACTAACCCTAACCCTTAACGTGACCCTCTTCCGAGGTCTTACCCTCACCCGTGCCCTAATCGTAAGCAGTACACTAACACTAACTAGTGACCTCACACGTACGCTAAACCTTAAGCGTTGTGGTACCCTAAACTGTGCCCTAATATCTCCCCATTCCCTAACCCTAACCCTAACCCGAATTCTATCCCTGACCCTCACCCGAAACCTTACCCTCACACGTGCCCTAATCTTAACCAGGACACCAACACTAACTTGTGCCCTCACACGTACGCTAACCCTTAATCGTTGTCGTACCCTAAACTGTACCCTAATCCCTCCCCATTCCCTAACCCTAACCCTAACCCGAATCCTAACCCTGACCCTCACCTGAAGCCTTACCCTCACCCGTGCCCTAATCTTAACCAGGACACTAACACTAACACTTGCCCTCACACGAACGCTAACCCTTAAGCACTGTCGTACCCTAAGCTGTACCCTAATCCCTCTGCATTCCTTAACCCTAACCCTAACCCGAATCCTAACCCTGACCCTCACCCGAAGCCTTACCCTCACCCGTGCCCTAATCTTAACCAGGACACCAACACTAACGCGTGCCCTCACACGTACGCTAAACCTTAAGCGTTGTCGTACCCTAAATTGTACCCTAATCCCTCCCAATTCCTTAACCCTAACCCTAACTCCATCCCTAAACCTGACCCACTTCCGATGCCCTACCCTAACCAATGCCCTAATCTTAACCAGGACACAAACACTAACTCATTCCCTCAAACGTACGCTAACCCTTAAGCATTGTCGTACCCTATCCTGTACCCTAATCCCTCCCCATTCCCTAACCGTAACCCTAAGCGAAACCCTGAACGTGACTCTTTTCCGAGGCCTTACCCTCATCGGTGCCGTTGTTTTAACAAGTACACCAACACTAACTCGTGCCCTCACACTTACGCTAACCCTTAAGCATTGTCGTACCCTAACCTGTACCCTAATCCCTCTCCATTCCCTAACCCTAACCCTAACCCGAAGCCTTACCCTCACCCGTGCCCTAATCTTAACCAGGACACTAACACTAACCCTTGCCCTCACACGAACGCTAACCCTTAAGCACTCTCATACCCTAAGCTGTACCCTAATCCCTCTGCATTCCTTAACCCTAACCCTAACCCGAATCCTAACCCTGACCCTCACCCGAAGCCTTACCCTCACCCGTGCCCTAATCTTAACCAGGACACCAACACTAACTCGTGCCCTCACACGTACGCTAAACCTTAAGCGTTGTCGTACCCTAAATTGTACCCTAATCCCTCCCCATTCCTTAACCCTAACCCTAACCCCACCCTAAACCTGACCCACTTCCGATGCCCTACCCTAACCAATGCCCTAATCTTAACCAGGACACAAACACTAACTCATGCCCTCAAACGTACGCTAACCCTTAAGCATTGTCGTACCCTATCCTGTACCCTAATCCCTCCCCATTCCCTAACCCTAACCCTAAGCGAAACCCTGAACGTGACCCTTTTCCGAGGCCTTACCCTCATCGGTGCCGTTGTCTTAACCAGTACACCAACACTAACTCGTGCCCTCACACTTACGCTAATCCTTAAGCATTGTCGTACCCTAACCTGTACCCTAATCCCTCTCCATTCCCTAACCCTAACCCTAACCCGAATCCTAACCCTGACCCTCACCCGAAGCCTTACCCTCACCCGTGCCCTAATCTTAACCAGGACACCAAGACTAACTCGTGCCCTCAAACGTACGCTAACACTAAACCGCAGTGGTACCCTAACCTGTACCCTAATCCCTCTCCATTCCCTAACCCTAACCCTAACCTGAAACCTAACCATGACACTCACCCGAAACTTTACCCTCACCCGTGTCCTAATTTTAACCAGTACATCAACACTAACCCATGCCCTCTAACGTACGTCAACCCTAAGCCATTGCCGTACCCTAAACTGTACCCTAATCAATCCCCATTCCCTAACCCTAACACTAACCCTAACCCTTAACGTGACCCTCTTCCGAGGTCTTACCCTCACCCGTGCCCTAATCGTAAGCAGTACACTAACACTAACTAGTGACCTCACACGTACGCTAAACCTTAAGCGTTGTGGTACCCTAAACTGTGCCCTAATATCTCCCCATTCCCTAACCCTAACCCTAACCCGAATCCTAACCCTGACCCTCACCTGAAGCCTTACCCTCACCCGTGCCCTAATCTTAACCAGGACACTAACACTAACACTTGCCCTCACACGAACGCTAACCCTTAAGCACTGTCGTACCCTAAGCTGTACCCTAATCCCTCTGCATTCCTTAACCCTAACCCTAACCCGAATCCTAACCCTGACCCTCACCCGAAGCCTTACCCTCACCCGTGCCCTAATCTTAACCAGGACACCAACACTAACGCGTGCCCTCACACGTACGCTAAACCTTAAGCGTTGTCGTACCCTAAATTGTACCCTAATCCCTCCCAATTCCTTAACCCTAACCCTAACTCCATCCCTAAACCTGACCCACTTCCGATGCCCTACCCTAACCAATGCCCTAATCTTAACCAGGACACAAACACTAACTCATTCCCTCAAACGTACGCTAACCCTTAAGCATTGTCGTACCCTATCCTGTACCCTAATCCCTCCCCATTCCCTAACCGTAACCCTAAGCGAAACCCTGAACGTGACTCTTTTCCGAGGCCTTACCCTCATCGGTGCCGTTGTTTTAACAAGTACACCAACACTAACTCGTGCCCTCACACTTACGCTAACCCTTAAGCATTGTCGTACCCTAACCTGTACCCTAATCCCTCTCCATTCCCTAACCCTAACCCTAACCCGAAGCCTTACCCTCACCCGTGCCCTAATCTTAACCAGGACACTAACACTAACCCTTGCCCTCACACGAACGCTAACCCTTAAGCACTCTCATACCCTAAGCTGTACCCTAATCCCTCTGCATTCCTTAACCCTAACCCTAACCCGAATCCTAACCCTGACCCTCACCCGAAGCCTTACCCTCACCCGTGCCCTAATCTTAACCAGGACACCAACACTAACTCGTGCCCTCACACGTACGCTAAACCTTAAGCGTTGTCGTACCCTAAATTGTACCCTAATCCCTCCCCATTCCTTAACCCTAACCCTAACCCCACCCTAAACCTGACCCACTTCCGATGCCCTACCCTAACCAATGCCCTAATCTTAACCAGGACACAAACACTAACTCATGCCCTCAAACGTACGCTAACCCTTAAGCATTGTCGTACCCTATCCTGTACCCTAATCCCTCCCCATTCCCTAACCCTAACCCTAAGCGAAACCCTGAACGTGACCCTTTTCCGAGGCCTTACCCTCATCGGTGCCGTTGTCTTAACCAGTACACCAACACTAACTCGTGCCCTCACACTTACGCTAATCCTTAAGCATTGTCGTACCCTAACCTGTACCCTAATCCCTCTCCATTCCCTAACCCTAACCCTAACCCGAATCCTAACCCTGACCCTCACCCGAAGCCTTACCCTCACCCGTGCCCTAATCTTAACCAGGACACCAAGACTAACTCGTGCCCTCAAACGTACGCTAACACTAAACCGCAGTGGTACCCTAACCTGTACCCTAATCCCTCTCCATTCCCTAACCCTAACCCTAACCTGAAACCTAACCATGACACTCACCCGAAACTTTACCCTCACCCGTGTCCTAATTTTAACCAGTACATCAACACTAACCCATGCCCTCTAACGTACGTCAACCCTAAGCCATTGCCGTACCCTAAACTGTACCCTAATCAATCCCCATTCCCTAACCCTAACACTAACCCTAACCCTTAACGTGACCCTCTTCCGAGGTCTTACCCTCACCCGTGCCCTAATCGTAAGCAGTACACTAACACTAACTAGTGACCTCACACGTACGCTAAACCTTAAGCGTTGTGGTACCCTAAACTGTGCCCTAATATCTCCCCATTCCCTAACCCTAACCCTAACCCGAATTCTATCCCTGACCCTCACCCGAAACCTTACCCTCACACGTGCCCTAATCTTAACCAGGACACCAACACTAACTTGTGCCCTCACACGTACGCTAACCCTTAATCGTTGTCGTACCCTAAACTGTACCCTAATCCCTCCCCATTCCCTAACCCTAACCCTAACCCGAATCCTAACCCTGACCCTCACCTGAAGCCTTACCCTCACCCGTGCCCTAATCTTAACCAGAACACTAACACTAACACTTGCCCTCACACGAACGCTAACCCTTAAGCACTGTCGTACCCTAAGCTGTACCCTAATCCCTCTGCATTCCTTAACCCTAACCCTAACCCGCATCCTAACCCTGACCCTCACTCGAAGCCTTACCCTCACCCGTGCCCTAATCTTAACCAGGACACCAACACTAACGCGTGCCCTCACACGTACGCTAAACCTTAAGCGTTGTCGTACCCTAAATTGTACCCTAATCCCTCCCAATTCCTTAACCCTAACCCTAACTCCATCCCTAAACCTGACCCACTTCCGATGCCCTACCCTAACCAATGCCCTAATCTTAACCAGCACACAAACACTAACTCATTCCCTCAAACGTACGCTAACCCTTAAGCATTGTCGTACCCTATCCTGTACCCTAATCCCTCCCCATTCCCTAACCGTAACCCTAAGCGAAACCCTGAACGTGACTCTTTTCCGAGGCCTTACCCTCATCGGTGCCGTTGTCTTAACAAGTACACCAACACTAACTCGTGCCCTCACACTTACGCTAACCCTTAAGCATTGTCGTACCCTAACCTGTACCCTAATCCCTCTCCATTCCCTAACCCTAACCCTAACCCGAAGCCTTACCCTCACCCGTGCCCTAATCTTAACCAGGACACTAACACTAACCCTTGCCCTCACACGAACGCTAACCCTTAAGCACTCTCATACCCTAAGCTGTACCCTAATCCCTCTGCATTCCTTAACCCTAACCCTAACCCGAATCCTAACCCTGACCCTCACCCGAAGCCTTACCCTCACCCGTGCCCTAATCTTAACCAGGACACCAACACTAACTCGTGCCCTCACACGTACGCTAAACCTTAAGCGTTGTCGTACCCTAAATTGTACCCTAATCCCTCCCCATTCCTTAACCCTAACCCTAACCCCACCCTAAACCTGACCCACTTCCGATGCCCTACCCTAACCAATGCCCTAATCTTAACCAGGACACAAACACTAACTCATGCCCTCAAACGTACGCTAACCCTTAAGCATTGTCGTACCCTATCCTGTACCCTAATCCCTCCCCATTCCCTAACCCTAACCCTAAGCGAAACCCTGAACGTGACCCTTTTCCGAGGCCTTACCCTCATCGGTGCCGTTGTCTTAACCAGTACACCAACACTAACTCGTGCCCTCACACTTACGCTAATCCTTAAGCATTGTCGTACCCTAACCTGTACCCTAATCCCTCTCCATTCCCTAACCCTAACCCTAACCCGAATCCTAACCCTGACCCTCACCCGAAGCCTTACCCTCACCCGTGCCCTAATCTTAACCAGGACACCAAGACTAACTCGTGCCCTCAAACGTACGCTAACACTAAACCGCAGTGGTACCCTAACCTGTACCCTAATCCCTCTCCATTCCCTAACCCTAACCCTAACCTGAAACCTAACCATGACACTCACCCGAAACTTTACCCTCACCCGTGTCCTAATTTTAACCAGTACATCAACACTAACCCATGCCCTCTAACGTACGTCAACCCTAAGCCATTGCCGTACCCTAAACTGTACCCTAATCAATCCCCATTCCCTAACCCTAACACTAACCCTAACCCTTAACGTGACCCTCTTCCGAGGTCTTACCCTCACCCGTGCCCTAATCGTAAGCAGTACACTAACACTAACTAGTGACCTCACACGTACGCTAAACCTTAAGCGTTGTGGTACCCTAAACTGTGCCCTAATATCTCCCCATTCCCTAACCCTAACCCTAACCCGAATCCTAACCCTGACCCTCACCTGAAGCCTTACCCTCACCCGTGCCCTAATCTTAACCAGGACACTAACACTAACACTTGCCCTCACACGAACGCTAACCCTTAAGCACTGTCGTACCCTAAGCTGTACCCTAATCCCTCTGCATTCCTTAACCCTAACCCTAACCCGAATCCTAACCCTGACCCTCACCCGAAGCCTTACCCTCACCCGTGCCCTAATCTTAACCAGGACACCAACACTAACGCGTGCCCTCACACGTACGCTAAACCTTAAACGTTGTCGTACCCTAAATTGTACCCTAATCCCTCCCAATTCCTTAACCCTAACCCTAACTCCATCCCTAAACCTGACCCACTTCCGATGCCCTACCCTAACCAATGCCCTAATCTTAACCAGGACACAAACACTAACTCATTCCCTCAAACGTACGCTAACCCTTAAGCATTGTCGTACCCTATCCTGTACCCTAATCCCTCCCCATTCCCTAACCGTAACCCTAAGCGAAACCCTGAACGTGACTCTTTTCCGAGGCCTTACCCTCATCGGTGCCGTTGTCTTAACAAGTACACCAACACTAACTCGTGCCCTCACACTTACGCTAACCCTTAAGCATTGTCGTACCCTAACCTGTACCCTAATCCCTCTCCATTCCCTAACCCTAACCCTAACCCGAAGCCTTACCCTCACCCGTGCCCTAATCTTAACCAGGACACTAACACTAACCCTTGCCCTCACACGAACGCTAACCCTTAAGCACTCTCATACCCTAAGCTGTACCCTAATCCCTCTGCATTCCTTAACCCTAACCCTAACCCGAATCCTAACCCTGACCCTCACACGAAGCCTTACCCTCACCCGTGCCCTAATCTTAACCAGGACACCAACACTAACTCGTGCCCTCACACGTACGCTAAACCTTAAGCGTTGTCGTACCGTAAATTGTACCCTAATCCCTCCCCATTCCTTAACCCTAACCCTAAGCCCACCCTAAACCTGACCCACTTCCGATGCCCTACCCTAACCAATGCCCTAATCTTAACCAGGACACAAACACTAACTCATGCCCTCAAACGTACGCTAACCCTTAAGCATTGTCGTAACCTATCCTGTACCCTAATCCCTCCCCATTCCCTAACCCTAACCCTAAGCGAAACCCTGAACGTGACCCTTTTCCGAGGCCTTACCCTCATCAGTGCCGTTGTCTTAACCAGTACACCAACACTAACTCGTGCCCTCACACTTACGCTAATCCTTAAGCATTGTCGTACCCTAACCTGTACCCTAATCCCTCTCCATTCCCTAACCCTAACCCTAACCCGAATCCTAACCCTGACCCTCACCCGAAGCCTTACCCTCACCCGTGCCCTAATCTTAACCAGGACACCAAGACTAACTCGTGCCCTCAAACGTACGCTAACACTAAACCGCAGTGGTACCCTAACCTGTACCCTAATCCCTCTCCATTCCCTAACCCTAACCCTAACCTGAAACCTAACCATGACACTCACCCGAAACTTTACCCTCACCCGTGTCCTAATTTTAACCAGTACATCAACACTAACCCATGCCCTCTAACGTACGTCAACCCTAAGCCATTGCCGTACCCTAAACTGTACCCTAATCAATCCCCATTCCCTAACCCTAACACTAACCCTAACCCTTAACGTGACCCTCTTCCGAGGTCTTACCCTCACCCGTGCCCTAATCGTAAGCAGTACACTAACACTAACTAGTGACCTCACACGTACGCTAAACTTAAGCGTTGTGGTACCCTAAACTGTGCCCTAATATCTCCCCATTCCCTAACCCTAACCCTAACCCGAATTCTATCCCTGACCCTCACCCGAAACCTTACCCTCACACGTGCCCTAATCTTAACCAGGACACCAACACTAACACTTGCCCTCACACGAACGCTAACCCTTAAGCACTGTCGTACCCTAAGCTGTACCCTAATCCCTCTGCATTCCTTAACCCTAACCCTAACCCGAATCCTAACCCTGACCCTCACCCGAAGCCTTACCCTCACCCGTGCCCTAATCTTAACCAGGACACCAACACTAACGCGTGCCCTCACACGTACGCTAAACCTTAAGCGTTGTCGTACCCTAAATTGTACCCTAATCCCTCCCAATTCCTTAACCCTAACCCTAACTCCATCCCTAAACCTGACCCACTTCCGATGCCCTACCCTAACCAATGCCCTAATCTTAACCAGGACACAAACACTAACTCATTCCCTCAAACGTACGCTAACCCTTAAGCATTGTCGTACCCTATCCTGTACCCTAATCCCTCCCCATTCCCTAACCGTAACCCTAAGCGAAACCCTGAACGTGACTCTTTTCCGAGGCCTTACCCTCATCGGTGCCGTTGTCTTAACAAGTACACCAACACTAACTCGTGCCCTCACACTTACGCTAACCCTTAAGCATTGTCGTACCCTAACCTGTACCCTAATCCCTCTCCATTCCCTAACCCTAACCCTAACCCGAAGCCTTACCCTCACCCGTGCCCTAATCTTAACCAGGACACTAACACTAACCCTTGCCCTCACACGAACGCTAACCCTTAAGCACTCTCATACCCTAAGCTGTACCCTAATCCCTCTGCATTCCTTAACCCTAACCCTAACCCGAATCCTAACCCTGACCCTCACCCGAAGCCTTACCCTCACCCGTGCCCTAATCTTAACCAGGACACCAACACTAACTCGTGCCCTCACACGTACGCTAAACCTTAAGCGTTGTCGTACCCTAAATTGTACCCTAATCCCTCCCCATTCCTTAACCCTAACCCTAACCCCACCCTAAACCTGACCCACTTCCGATGCCCTACCCTAACCAATGCCCTAATCTTAACCAGGACACAAACACTAACTCATGCCCTCAAACGTACGCTAACCCTTAAGCATTGTCGTACCCTATCCTGTACCCTAAACCCTCCCCATTCCCTAACCCTAACCCTAAGCGAAACCCTGAACGTGACCCTTTTCCGAGGCCTTACCCTCATCGGTGCCGTTGTCTTAACCAGTACACCAACACTAACTCGTGCCCTCACACTTACGCTAATCCTTAAGCATTGTCGTACCCTAACCTGTACCCTAATCCCTCTCCATTCCCTAACCCTAACCCTAACCCGAATCCTAACCCTGACCCTCACCCGAAGCCTTACCCTCACCCGTGCCCTAATCTTAACCAGGACACCAACTAACTCGTGCCCTCAAACGTACGCTAACACTAAACCGCAGTGGTACCCTAACCTGTACCCTAATCCCTCTCCATTCCCTAACCCTAACCCTAACCTGAAACCTAACCATGACACTCACCCGAAACTTTACCCTCACCCGTGTCCTAATTTTAACCAGTACATCAACACTAACCCATGCCCTCTAACGTACGTCAACCCTAAGCCATTGCCGTACCCTAAACTGTACCCTAATCAATCCCCATTCCCTAACCCTAACACTAACCCTAACCCTTAACGTGACCCTCTTCCGAGGTCTTACCCTCACCCGTGCCCTAATCGTAAGCAGTACACTAACACTAACTAGTGACCTCACACGTACGCTAAACCTTAAGCGTTGTGGTACCCTAAACTGTGCCCTAATATCTCCCCATTCCCTAACCCTAACCCTAACCCGAATCCTAACCCTGACCCTCACCTGAAGCCTTACCCTCACCCGTGCCCTAATCTTAACCAGGACACTAACACTAACACTTGCCCTCACACGAACGCTAACCCTTAAGCACTGTCGTACCCTAAGCTGTACCCTAATCCCTCTGCATTCCTTAACCCTAACCCTAACCCGAATCCTAACCCTGACCCTCACCCGAAGCCTTACCCTCACCCGTGCCCTAATCTTAACCAGGACACCAACACTAATGCGTGCCCTCACACGTACGCTAAACCTTAAGCGTTGTCGTACCCTAAATTGTACCCTAATCCCTCCCAATTCCTTAACCCTAACCCTAACTCCATCCCTAAACCTGACCCACTTCCGATGCCCTACCCTAACCAATGCCCTAATCTTAACCAGGACACAAACACTAACTCATTCCCTCAAACGTACGCTAACCCTTAAGCATTGTCGTACCCTATCCTGTACCCTAATCCCTCCCCATTCCCTAACCGTAACCCTAAGCGAAACCCTGAACGTGACTCTTTTCCGAGGCCTTACCCTCATCGGTGCCGTTGTCTTAACAAGTACACCAACACTAACTCGTGCCCTCACACTTACGCTAACCCTTAAGCATTGTCGTACCCTAACCTGTACCCTAATCCCTCTCCATTCCCTAACCCTAACCCTAACCCGAAGCCTTACCCTCACCCGTGCCCTAATCTTAACCAGGACACTAACACTAACCCTTGCCCTCACACGAACGCTAACCCTTAAGCACTCTCATACCCTAAGCTGTACCCTAATCCCTCTGCATTCCTTAACCCTAACCCTAACCCGAATCCTAACCCTGACCCTCACCCGAAGCCTTACCCTCACCCGTGCCCTAATCTTAACCAGGACACCAACACTAACTCGTGCCCTCACACGTACGCTAAACCTTAAGCGTTGTCGTACCCTAAATTGTACCCTAATCCCTCCCCATTCCTTAACCCTAACCCTAACCCCACCCTAAACCTGACCCACTTCCGATGCCCTACCCTAACCAATGCCCTAATCTTAACCAGGACACAAACACTAACTCATGCCCTCAAACGTACGCTAACCCTTAAGCATTGTCGTACCCTATCCTGTACCCTAATCCCTCCCCATTCCCTAACCCTAACCCTAAGCGAAACCCTGAACGTGACCCTTTTCCGAGGCCTTACCCTCATCGGTGCCGTTGTCTTAACCAGTACACCAACACTAACTCGTGCCCTCACACTTACGCTAATCCTTAAGCATTGTCGTACCCTAACCTGTACCCTAATCCCTCTCCATTCCCTAACCCTAACCCTAACCCGAATCCTAACCCTGACCCTCACCCGAAGCCTTACCCTCACCCGTGCCCTAATCTTAACCAGGACACCAAGACTAACTCGTGCCCTCAAACGTACGCTAACACTAAACCGCAGTGGTACCCTAACCTGTACCCTAATCCCTCTCCATTCCCTAACCCTAACCCTAACCTGAAACCTAACCATGACACTCACCCGAAACTTTACCCTCACCCGTGTCCTAATTTTAACCAGTACATCAACACTAACCCATGCCCTCTAACGTACGTCAACCCTAAGCCATTGCCGTACCCTAAACTGTACCCTAATCAATCCCCATTCCCTAACCCTAACACTAACCCTAACCCTTAACGTGACCCTCTTCCGAGGTCTTACCCTCACCCGTGCCCTAATCGTAAGCAGTACACTAACACTAACTAGTGACCTCACACGTACGCTAAACCTTAAGCGTTGTGGTACCCTAAACTGTGCCCTAATATCTCCCCATTCCCTAACCCTAACCCTAACCCGAATTCTATCCCTGACCCTCACCCGAAACCTTACCCTCACACGTGCCCTAATCTTAACCAGGACACCAACACTAACTTGTGCCCTCACACGTACGCTAACCCTTAATCGTTGTTGTACCCTAAACTGTACCCTAATCCCTCCCCATTCCCTAACCCTAACCCTAACCCGAATCCTAACCCTGACCCTCACCTGAAGCCTTACCCTCACCCGTGCCCTAATCTTAACCAGGACACTAACACTAACACTTGCCCTCACACGAACGCTAACCCTTAAGCACTGTCGTACCCTAAGCTGTACCCTAATCCCTCTGCATTCCTTAACCCTAACCCTAACCCGAATCCTAACCCTGACCCTCACCCGAAGCCTTACCCTCACCCGTGCCTTAATCTTAACCAGGACACCAACACTAACGCGTGCCCTCACACGTACGCTAAACCTTAAGCGTTGTCGTACCCTAAATTGTACCCTAATCCCTCCCAATTCCTTAACCCTAACCCTAACCCCATCCCTAAACCTGACCCACTTCCGATGCCCTACCCTAACCAATGCCCTAATCTTAACCAGGA
Source organism: Inia geoffrensis (assembly GCA_036417435.1). Taxonomy (NCBI): domain Eukaryota; kingdom Metazoa; phylum Chordata; class Mammalia; order Artiodactyla; family Iniidae; genus Inia; species Inia geoffrensis. The sequence continues at coordinate 136,043 of JAZAQT010000817.1, forward strand.
CACAAACACTAACTCATGCCCTCAAACGTACGCTAACCCTTAAGCATTGTCGTACCCTATCCTGTACCCTAATCCCTCCCCATTCCCTAACCCTAACCCTAAGCGAAACCCTGAACGTGACCCTTTTCCGAGGCCTTACCCTCATCGGTGCCGTTGTCTTAACCAGTACACCAACACTAACTCGTGCCCTCACACTTACGCTAACCCTTAAGCATTGTCGTACCCTAACCTGTACCCTAATCCCTCTCCATTCCCTAACCCTAACCCTAACCCGAATCCTAACCCTGACCCTCACCCGAAGCCTTACCCTCACCCGTGTCCTAATCTTAACCAGGACACCAAGACTAACTCGTGCCCTCAAACGTACGCTAACACTAAACCACAGCGGTACCCTAACCTGTACCCTAATCCCTCTCCATTCCCTAACCCTAACCCTAACCTAAAACCTAACCATGACACTCACCCGAAACTTTACCCTCACACGTGTCCTAATTTTAACCAGTACATCAACACTAACCCATGCCCTCTTACGTACGCCAACCCTAAGCCATTGCCGTACCCTAACCTGTACCCTAATCAATCCCCATTCCCTAACCCTAACCCTAAGCGAAACCCTTAACGTGACCCTCTTCCGAGGCCTTACCCTCACCCGTGCCCTAATCGTAAGCAGTACACTAACACTAACTAGTGACCTCACACGTACGCTAAACCTTAAGCGTTGTGGTGCCCTAAACTGTGCCCTAATATCTCCCCATTCCCTAACCCTAACCCTAACCCGAATGCTATCCCTGACCCTCACCCGAAACCTTACCCTCACCCGTGCCTTAATCTTAACTAGGACACCAACACTAACTCGTGCCCTCACACGTACGCTAACCCTTTATCGTTGTCGTACCCTTAACTGTACCCTAATCCCTCCCGATTCCCTAACCCTAACCCTAACCCGAATCCTAACCCTGACCCTCACCTGAAGCCTTACCCTCACCCGTGCCCTAATCTTAACCAGGACACTAACACTAACCCTTGCCCTCACACGAACGCTAACCCTTAAGCACTCTCGTACCCTAAGCTGTACCCTAATCCCTCTGCATTCCTTAACCCTAACCCTAACCCGAATCCTAACCCTGACCCTCACCCGAAGCCTTACCCTCACCCGTGCCCTAATCTTAACCAGGACACCAACACTAACTCGTGCCCTCACACGTACGCTAAACCTTAAGCGTTGTCGTACCCTATATTGTACCCTAATCCCTCCGCATTCCTTAACCCTAACCCTAACCCCATCCCTAAACCTGACCCACTTCCGATGCCCTACCCTAACCATTGCCCTAATCTTAACCAGGACACAAACACTAACTCATGCCCTCAAACGTACGCTAACCCTTAAGCATTGTCGTACCCTATCCTGTACCCTAATCCCTCCCCATTCCCTAACCCTAACCCTAAGCGAAACCCTTAACGTGACCCTCTTCCGAGGCCTTACCCTCACCCGTGCCCTAATCGTAAGCAGTACACTAACACTAACTAGTGACCTCACACGTACGCTAAACCTTAAGCGTTGTGGTGCCCTAAACTGTGCCCTAATATCTCCCCATTCCCTAACCCTAACCCTAACCGGAATTCTATCCCTGACCCTCACCCGAAACCTTACCCTCACCCGTGCCTTAATCTTAACTAGGACACCAACACTAACTCGTGCCCTCACACGTACGCTAACCCTTTTTCGTTGTCGTACCCTAAACTGTACCCTAATCCCTCCCCATTCCCTAACCCTAACCCTAACCCGAATCCTAACCCTGACCCTCACCTGAAGCCTTACCCTCACCTGTGTCCTAATCTTAACCAGGACACTAACACTAACCCTTGCCCTCACACGAACGCTAACCCTTAAGCACTGTCGTACCCTAAGCTGTACCCTAATCCCTCTGCATTCCTTAACCCTAACCCTAACCCGAATCCTAACCCTGACCCTCACCCGAAGCCTTACCCTCACCCGTGCCCTAATCTTAACCAGGACACCAACACTAACTCGTGCCCTCACACGTACGCTAAACCTTAAGCGTTGTCGTACCCTAAATTGTACCCTAATCCCTCCCCATTCCTTAACCCTAACCCTAACCCCATCCCTAAACCTGACCCACTTCCGATGCCCTACCCTAACCAATGCCTTAATGTTAACCAGGACACAAACACTAACTCATGCCCTCAAACGTACGCTAACCCTTAAGCATTGTCGTACCCTATCCTGTACCCTAATCCCTCCCCATTCCCTAACCCTAACCCTAAGCGAAACCCTGAACGTGACCCTTTTCCGAGGCCTTACCCTCATCGGTGCCGTTGTCTTAACCAGTACACCAACACTAACTCGTGCCCTCACACTTATGCTAACCCTTAAGCATTGTCGTACCCTAACCTGTACCCTAATCCCTCTCCATTCCCTAACCCTAACCCTAACCCGAATCCTAACCCTGACCCTCACCCGAAGCCTTACCCTCACCCGTGCCCTAATCTTAACCAGGACACCAAGACTAACTCGTGCCCTCACACGTATGCTAACACTAAACCGCAGCGGTACCCTAACCTGTACCCTAATCCCTCTCCATTCCCTAACCCTAACCCTAACCTGAAACCTAACCATGACACTCACCCGAAACTTTACCCTCACCCGTATCCTAATTTTAACCAGTACATCAACACTAACCCATGCCCTCTAACGTACGCCAACCCTAAGCCATTGCCGTACCCTAACCTGTACCCTAATCAATCCCCATTCCCTAACCCTAACACTAACCCTAACCCTTAACGTGACCCTCTTCCGAGGCCTTACCCTCACCCGTGCCCTAATCGTAAGCAGTACACTAACATTAACTAGTGACCTCACACGTACACTAAACCTTAAGCGTTGTGGTACCCTAAACTGTGCCCTAATATCTCCCCATTCCCTAACCCTAACCCTAACCCGAATTCTATCCCTGACCCTCACCCGAAACCTTACACTCACCCGTGCCCTAATCCTAACCAGGACACCAACACTAACTTGTGACCTCACACGTACGCTAACCCTTAATCGTTGTCGTACCCTAAACTGTACCCTAATCCCTCCCCATTCCCTAACCCTAACCCTAACCCGAATCCTAACCCTGACCCTCACCTGAAGCCTTACCCTCACCCGTGCCCTAATCTTAACCAGGACACTAACACTAACACTTGCCCTCACACGAACGCTAACCCTTAAGCACTGTCGTACCCTAAGCTGTACCCTAATCCCTCTGCATTCCTCAACCCTAACCCTAACCCGAATCCTAACCCTGACCCTCACCCGAAGCCTTACCCTCACCCGTGCCCTAATCTTAACCAGGACACCAACACTAACGCGTGCCCTCACACGTACGCTAAACCTTAAGCGTTGTCGTACCCTAAATTGTACCCTAATCCCTCCCAATTCCTTAACCCTAACCCTAACTCCATCCCTAAACCTGACCCACTTCCGATGCCCTACCCTAACCAATGCCCTAATCTTAACCAGGACACAAACACTAACTCATTCCCTCAAACGTACGCTAACCCTTAAGCATTGTCGTACCCTATCCTGTACCCTAATCCCTCCCCATTCCCTAACCGTAACCCTAACCTGAAATCTAACCATGACACTCACCCGAAACTTTACCCTCATCCGTGTCCTAATTTTAACCAGTACATCAACACTAACCCAAGCCCTCTAACGTACGCCAACCCTAAGCCATTGCCGTACCCTAACCTGTACACTAATCAATCCCCATTCCCTAACCCTAACCCTTAACGTGACCCTCTTCCGAGGCTTTACCCTCACCCGTGACCTAATCGTAAGCAGTACACTAACACTAACTAGTGACCTCACACGTACGCTAAACCTTAAGCGTTGTGGTGCCCTAAACTGTGCCCTAATATCTCCCCATTCCCTAACACTAACCCGAACCCGAATTCTATCCCTGACCCTCACCCGAAACCTTACCCTCACCCGTGCCTTAATCTTAACTAGGACACCAACACTAACTCGTGCCCTCACACGTACGCTAACCCTTTATCGTTGTCGTACCCTAAACTGTACCCTAATCCCTCCCCATTCCCTAACCCTAACCCTAACCCGAATCCTAACCCTGACCCTCACCTGAAGCCTTACCCTCACCCGTGCCCTAATCTTAACCAGGACACTAACACTAACCCTTGCCCTCACACGAACGCTAACCCTTAAGCACTCTCGTACCCTAAGCTGTACCCTAATCCCTCTGCATTCCTTAACCCTAACCCTAACCCGAATCCTAACCCTGACCCTCAACCGAAGCCTTACCCTCACGCGTGCCCTAATCTTAACCAGGACACCAACACTAACTCGTGCCCTCACACGTACGCTAAACCTTAAGTGTTGTCGTACCCTAAATTGTACCCTAATCCCTCTGCATTCCTTAACCCTAACCCTAACCCCATCCCTAAACCTGACCCACTTCCGATGCCCTACCCTAACCAATGCCCTAATCTTAACCAGGACACAAACACTAACTCATGCCCTCAAACGTACGCTAACCCTTAAGCATTGTCGTACCCTATCCTGTACCCTAATCCCTCCCCATTCCCTAACCCTAACCCTAAGCGAAACCCTGAACGTGACCCTTTTCCGAGGCCTTACCCTCATCGGTGCCGTTGTCTTAACCAGTACACCAACACTAACTCGTGGCCTCACACTTACGCTAACCCTTAAGCATTGTCGTACCCTAACCTGTACCCTAATCCCTCTCCATTCCCTAACCCTAACCCTAACCCGAATCCTAACCCTGACCCTCACCCGAAGCCTTACCCTCACCCGTGTCCTAATCTTAACCAGGACACCAAGACTAACTCGTGCCCTCAAACGTACGCTAACACTAAACCACAGCGGTACCCTAACCTGTACCCTAATCCCTCTCCATTCCCTAACCCTAACCCTAACCTAAAACCTAACCATGACACTCACCCGAAACTTTACCCTCACACGTGTCCTAATTTTAACCAGTACATCAACACTAACCCATGCCCTCTTACGTACGCCAACCCTAAGCCATTGCCGTACCCTAACCTGTACCCTAATCAATCCCCATTCCCTAACCCTAACCCTAAGCGAAACCCTTAACGTGACCCTCTTCCGAGGCCTTACCCTCACCCGTGCCCTAATCGTAAGCAGTACACTAACACTAACTAGTGACCTCACACGTACGCTAAACCTTAAGCGTTGTGGTGCCCTAAACTGTGCCCTAATATCTCCCCATTCCCTAACCCTAACCCTAACCCGAATGCTATCCCTGACCCTCACCCGAAACCTTACCCTCACCCGTGCCTTAATCTTAACTAGGACACCAACACTAATTCGTGCCCTCACACGTACGCTAACCCTTTATCGTTGTCGTACCCTTAACTGTACCCTAATCCCTCCCGATTCCCTAACCCTAACCCTAACCCGAATCCTAACCCTGACCCTCACCTGAAGCCTTACCCTCACCCGTGCCCTAATCTTAACCAGGACACTAACACTAACCCTTGCCCTCACACGAACGCTAACCCTTAAGCACTCTCGTACCCTAAGCTGTACCCTAATCCCTCTGCATTCCTTAACCCTAACCCTAACCCGAATCCTAACCCTGACCCTCACCCGAAGCCTTACCCTCACCCGTGCCCTAATCTTAACCAGGACACCAACACTAACTCGTGCCCTCACACGTACGCTAAACCTTAAGCGTTGTCGTACCCTATATTGTACCCTAATCCCTCCGCATTCCTTAACCCTAACCCTAACCCCATCCCTAAACCTGACCCACTTCCGATGCCCTACCCTAACCATTGCCCTAATCTTAACCAGGACACAAACACTAACTCATGCTCTCAAACGTACGCTAACCCTTAAGCATTGTCGTACCCTATCCTGTACCCTAATCCCTCCCCATTCCCTAACCCTAACCCTAAGCGAAACCCTTAACGTGACCCTCTTCCGAGGCCTTACCCTCACCCGTGCCCTAATCGTAAGCAGTACACTAACACTAACTAGTGACCTCACACGTACGCTAAACCTTAAGCGTTGTGGTGCCCTAAACTGTGCCCTAATATCTCCCCATTCCCTAACCCTAACCCTAACCCGAATTCTATCCCTGACCCTCACCCGAAACCTTACCCTCACCCGTGCCTTAATCTTAACTAGGACACCAACACTAACTCGTGCCCTCACACGTACGCTAACCCTTTTTCGTTGTCGTACCCTAAACTGTACCCTAATCCCTCCCCATTCCCTAACCCTAACCCTAACCCGAATCCTAACCCTGACCCTCACCTGAAGCCTTACCCTCACCTGTGTCCTAATCTTAACCAGGACACTAACACTAACCCTTGCCCTCACACGAACGCTAACCCTTAAGCACTGTCGTACCCTAAGCTGTACCCTAATCCCTCTGCATTCCTTAACCCTAACCCTAACCCGAATCCTAACCCTGACCCTCACCCGAAGCCTTACCCTCACCCGTGCCCTAATCTTAACCAGTACACCAACACTAACTCGTGCCCTCACACGTACGCTAAACCTTAAGCGTTGTCGTACCCTAAATTGTACCCTAATCCCTCCCCATTCCTTAACCCTAACCTTAACCCCATCCCTAAACCTGACCCACTTCCGATGCCCTACCCTAACCAATGCCCTAATCTTAACCAGGACACAAACACTAACTCATGCCCTCAAACGTACGCTAACCCTTAAGCATTGTCGTACCCTATCCTGTACCCTAATCCCTCCCCATTCCCTAACCCTAACCCTAAGCGAAACCCTGAACGTGACGCTTTTCCGAGGCCTTACCCTCATCGGTGCCGTTGTCTTAACCAGTACACCAACACTAACTCGTGCCCTCACACTTACGCTAACCCTTAAGCATTGTCGTACCCTAACCTGTACCCTAAGCCCTCTCCATTCCCTAACCCTAACCCTAACCCGAATCCTAACCCTGACCCTCACCCGAAGCCTTACCCTCACCCGTGCCCTAATCTTAAGCAGGACACCAAGACTAACTCGTGCCCTCACACGTACGCTAACACTAAACCGCAGCGGTACCCTAACCTGTACCCTAATCCCTCTCCATTCCCTATCCCTAACCCTAACCTGAAACCTAACCATGACACTCACAGGAAACTTTACTCTCACCCGTGTCCTAATTTTAACCAGTACATCAACACTAACCCATGCCCTCTAACGTACGCCAAACCTAAGCGATTGCCGTACCCTAACCTGTACCCTAATCAATCCCCATTCCCTAACCCTAACCCTTAACGTGACCCTCTTCCGAGGCCTTACCCTCACCCGTGCCCTAATCGTAAGCAGTACACTAACATTAACTAGTGACCTCACACGTACACTAAACCTTAAGCGTTGTGGTACCCTAAACTGTGCCCTAATATCTCCCCATTCCCTAACCCTAACCCTAACCCGAATTCTATCCCTGACCCTCACCCGAAACCTTACACTCACCCGTGCCCTAATCCTAACCAGGACACCAACACTAACTTGTGACCTCACACGTACGCTAACCCTTATTCGTTGTCGTACCATAAACTGTACCCTAATCCCTCCCCATTCCCTAACCCTAACCCTAACCCGAATCCTAACCCTGACCCTCACCTGAAGCCTTAACCTCACCCGTGCCCTAATCTTAACCAGGACACTAACACTAACCCTTGCCCTCACACGAACGTTAACCCTTAAGCACTCTCGTACCCTAAGCTGTACCCTAATCCCTCTGCATTCCTTAACCCTAACCCTAACCCGAATCCTAACCCTGACCCTCACCCGAAGCCTTACCCTCACCCGTGCCCTAATCTTAACCAGGACACCAACACTAACTCGTGCCCTCACACGTACGCTAAACCTTAAGCGTTGTCGTACCCTAAATTGTACCCTAATCCCTCCCCATTCCTTAACCCTAACCCTAACCCCATCCCTAAACCTGACCCACTTCCGATGCCCTACCCTAACCAATGCCTTAATGTTAACCAGGACACAAACACTAACTCATGCCCTCAAACGTACGCTAACCCTTAAGCATTGTCGTACCCTATCCTGTACCCTAATCCCTCCCCATTCCCTAACCCTAACCCTAAGCAAAACCCTGAACGTGACCCTTTTCCGAGGCCTTACCCTCATCGGTGCCGTTGTCTTAACCAGTACACCAACACTAACTCGTGCCCTCACACTTATGCTAACCCTTAAGCATTGTCGTACCCTAACCTGTACCCTAATCCCTCTCCATTCCCTAACCCTAACCCTAACCCGAATCCTAACCCTGACCCTCACCCGAAGCCTTACCCTCACCCGTGCCCTAATCTTAACCAGGACACCAAGACTAACTCGTGCCCTCACACGTATGCTAACACTAAACCGCAGCGGTACCCTAACCTGTACCCTAATCCCTCTCCATTCCCTAACCCTAACCCTAACCTGAAACCTAACCATGACACTCACCCGAAACTTTACCCTCACCCGTATCCTAATTTTAACCAGTACATCAACACTAACCCATGCCCTCTAACGTACGCCAACCCTAAGCCATTGCCGTACCCTAACCTGTACCCTAATCAATCCCCATTCCCTAACCCTAACCCTAACCCTAACCCTTAACGTGACCCTCTTCCGAGACCTTACCCTCACCCGTGCCCTAATCGTAAGCAGTACACTAACACTAACTAGTGACCTCACACGTACGCTAAACCTTAAGCGTTGTGGTACCCTAAACTGTGCCCTAATATCTCCCCATTCCCTAACCCTAACCCTAACCCGAATTCTATCCCTGACCCTCACCCAAAACCTTACCGTCACCCGTGCCCTAATCTTAACCAGGACACCAACACTAACTTGTGCCCTCACACGTACGCTAACCCTTAATCGTTGTCATACCCTAAACTGTACCCTAATCCCTCCCCATTCCCTAACCCTAACCCTAACCCGAATCCTAACCCTGACCCTCACCTGAAGCCTTACCCTCACCCGTGCCCTAATCTTAACCAGGACACTAACACTAACCCTTGCCCTCACACGAACGCTAACCCTTAAGCACTGTCGTACCCTAAGCTGTACCCTAATCCCTCTGCATTCCTTAACCCTAACCCTAACCCGAATCCTAACCCTGACCCTCACCCGAAGCCTTACCCTCACCCGTGCCCTAATCTTAACCAGGACACCAACACTAACTCGTGCCCTCACACGTACGCTAAACCTTAAGTGTTGTCGTACCCTAAATTGTACCCTAATCCCTCCCCATTCCTTAACCCTAACCCTAACCCCATCCCTAAACCTGACCCACTTCCGATGCCTTACCCTAACCAATGCCCTAATCTTAACCAGGACACAAGCACTAACTCATGCCCTCAAACGTACGCTAACCCTTAAGCATTGTCGTACCCTATGCTGTACCCTAATCCCTCCCCATTCCCTAACCCTAACCCTAAGCGAAACCCTGAAGGTGACCCTTTTCCGAGGCCTTACCCTCATCGGTGCCGTTGTCTTAACCAGTACACCAACACTAACTCGTGCCCTCACACTTACGCTAACCCTTAAGCATTGTCGTACCCTAACCTGTACCCTAATCAGTCTCCATTCCCTAACCCTAACCCTAACCCGAATCCTAACCCTGACCCTCACCCGAAGCCTTACCCTCACCCGTGCCCTAATCTTAACCAGGACACCAAGACTAACTCGTGCCCTCACACGTACGCTAACACTAAACCGCAGCGGTACCTTAACCTGTACCCTAATCCGTCTCCATTCCCTAACCCTAACCCTAACCTGAAACCTAACCATGACACTCACCCGAAACTTTACCCTCACCCGTGTCCTAATTTTAACCAGTACATCAACACTAACCCATGCCCTCTAACGTACGCCAACCCTAAGCCATTGCCGTACCCTAACCTGTACCCTAATCAATCCCCATTCCCTAACCCTAACCCTTAACGTGACCCTCTTCCGAGGCCTTACCCTCACCCGTGCCCTAATCGTAAGCAGTACACTAACATTAACTAGTGACCTCACACGTACACTAAACCTTAAGCGTTGTGGTACCCTAAACTGTGCCCTAATATCTCCCCATTCCCTAACCCTAACCCTAACCCGAATTCTATCCCTGACCCTCACCCGAAACCTTACCCTCACCCGTGCCCTAATCCTAACCAGGACACCAACACTAACTTGTGACCTCACACGTACGCTAACCCTTAATCGTTGTCGTACCATAAACTGTACCCTAATCCCTCCCCATTCCCTAACCCTAACCCTAACCCGAATCCTAACCCTGACCCTCACCTGAAGCCTTACCCTCACCCGTGCCCTAATCTTAACCAGGACACTAACACTAACCCTTGCCCTCACACGAACGCTAACCCTTAAGCACTCTCGTACCCTAAGCTGTACCCTAATCCCTCTGCATTCCTTAACCCTAACCCTAACCCTAATCCTAACCCTGACCCTCACCCGAAGCCTTACCCTCACCCATGCCCTAATCTTAACCAGGACACCAACACTAACTCGTGCCCTCACACGTACGCTAAACCTTAAGCGTTGTCGTACCCTAAATTGTACCCTAATCCCTCCCCATTCCTTAACCCTAACCCTAACCCCATCCCTAAACCTGACCCACTTCCGATGCCCTACCCTAACCAATGCCCTAATGTTAACCAGGACACAAACACTAACTCATGCCCTCAAAAGTACGCTAACCCTTAAGCATTGTCGTACCCTATCCTGTACCCTAATCCCTCCCCATTCCCTAACCCTAACCCTAAGCGAAACCCTGAACGTGACCCTTTTCCGAGGCCTTACCCTCATCGGTGCCGTTGTCTTAACCAGTACACCAACACTAACTCGTGCCCTCACACTTACGCTAACCCTTAAGCATTGTCGTACCCTAACCTGTACCCTAATCCCTCTCCATTCCCTAACCCTAACCCTATCCCGAATCCTAACCCTGACCCTCACCCGAAGCCTTACCCTCACCCGTGCCCTAATCTTAACCAGGACACCAAGACTAACTCGTGCCCTCACACGTATGCTAACACTAAATCGCAGCGGTACCCTAACCTGTACCCTAATCCCTCTCCATTCCCTAACCCTAACCCTAACCTGAAACCTAACCATGACACTCACCCGAAACTTTACCCTCACCCGTGTCCTAATTTTAACCAGTACATCAACACTAACCCATGCCCTCTAACGTACGCCAACCCTAAGCCATTGCCGTACCCTAACCTTTACCCTAATCAATCCCCATTCCCTAACCCTAACCCTAACCCTAACCCTTAACGTGACCCTCTTCCGAGACCTTACCCTCACCCGTGCCCTAATCGTAAGCAGTACACTAACACTAACTAGTGACCTCACACGTACGCTAAACCTTAAGCGTTGTGGTACCCTAAACTGTGCCCTAATATCTCCCCATTCCCTAACCCTAACCCTAACCCGAATTCTATCCCTGACCCTCACCCAAAACCTTACCCTCACCCGTGCCCTAATCTTAACCAGGACACCAACACTAACTTGTGCCCTCACACGTACGCTAACCCTTATTCGTTGTCGTACCCTAAACTGTACCCTAATCCCTCCCCATTCCCTAACCCTAACCCTAACCCGAATCCTAACCCTGACCCTCACCTGAAGCCTTACCCTCACCCGTGCCCTAATCTTAACCAGGACACTAACACTAACCCTTGCCCTCACACGAACGCTAACCCTTAAGCACTGTCGTACCCTAAGCTGTACCCTAATCCCTCTGCATTCCTTAACCCTAACCCTAACCCGAATCCTAACCCTGACCCTCACCCGAAGCCTTACCCTCACCCGTGCCCTAATCATAACCAGGACACCAACACTAACTCGTGCCCTCACACGTACGCTAAACCTTAAGCGTTGTCGTACCCTAAATTGTACCCTAATCCCTCCCCATTCCTTAACCCTAACCCTAACCCCATCCCTAAACCTGACCCACTTCCGATGCCTTACCCTAACCAATGCCCTAATCTTAACCAGGACACAAACACTAACTCATGCCCTCAAACGTACGCTAACCCTTAAGCATTGTCGTACCCTATGCTGTACCCTAATCCCTCCCCATTCCCTAACCCTAACCCTAAGCGAAACCCTGAAGGTGACCCTTTTCCGAGGCCTTACCCTCATCGGTGCCGTTGTCTTAACCAGTACACCAACACTAACTCGTGCCCTCACACTTACGCTAACCCTTAAGCATTGTCGTACCCTAACCTGTACCCTAATCCCTCTCCATTCCCTAACCCTAACCCTAACCCGAATCCTAACCCTGACCCCCACCCGAAGCCTTACCCTCACCCGTGCCCTAATCTTAACCAGGACACCAAGACTAACTCGTGCCCTCACACGTATGCTAACACTAAACCGCAGCGGTACCCTAACCTGTACCCTAATCCCTCTCCATTCCCTAACCCTAACCCTAACCTGAAACCTAACCATGACACTCACCCGAAACTTTACCTTCACCCGTATCCTAATTTTAACCAGTACATCAACACTAACCCATGCCCTCTAACGTACGCCAACCCTAAGCCATTGCCGTACCCTAACCTGTACCCTAATCAATCCCCATTCCCTAACCCTAACCCTAACCCTAACCCTTAACGTGACCCTCTTCCGAGACCTTACCCTCACCCGTGCCCTAATCGTAAGCAGTACACTAACACTAACTAGTGACCTCACACGTACGCTAAACCTTAAGCGTTGTGGTACCCTAAACTGTGCCCTAATATCTCCCCATTCCCTAACCCTAACCCTAACCCGAATTCTATCCCTGACCCTCACCCAAAACCTTACCGTCACCCGTGCCCTAATCTTAACCAGGACACCAACACTAACTTGTGCCCTCACACGTACGCTAACCCTTAATCGTTGTCATACCCTAAACTGTACCCTAATCCCTCCCCATTCCCTAACCCTAACCCTAACCCGAATCCTAACCCTGACCCTCACCTGAAGCCTTACCCTCACCCGTGCCCTAATCTTAACCAGTACACTAACACTAACCCTTGCCCTCACACGAACGCTAACCCTTAAGCACTGTCGTACCCTAAGCTGTACCCTAATCCCTCTGCATTCCTTAATCCTAACCCTAACCCGAATCCTAACCCTGACCCTCACCCGAAGCCTTACCCTCACCCGTGCCCTAATCTTAACCAGGACACCAACACTAACTCGTGCCCTCACACGTACGCTAAACCTTAAGCGTTGTCGTACCCTAAATTGTACCCTAATCCCTCCCCATTCCTTAACCCTAACCCTAACCCCATCCCTAAACCTGACCCACTTCCGATGCCTTACCCTAACCAATGCCCTAATCTTAACCAGGACACAAGCACTAACTCATGCCCTCAAACGTACGCTAACCCTTAAGCATTGTCGTACCCTATGCTGTACCCTAATCCCTCCCCATTCCCTAACCCTAACCCTAAGCGAAACCCTGAAGGTGACACTTTTCCGAGGCCTTACCCTCATCGGTGCCGTTGTCTTAACCAGTACACCAACACTAACTCGTGCCCTCACACTTACGCTAACCCTTAAGCATTGTCGTACCCTAACCTGTACCCTAATCAGTCTCCATTCCCTAACCCTAACCCTAACCCGAATCCTAACCCTGACCCTCACCCGAAGCCTTACCCTCACCCGTGCCCTAATCTTAACCAGGACACCAAGACTAACTCGTGCCCTCACACGTACGCTAACACTAAACCGCAGCGGTACCTTAACCTGTACCCTAATCCGTCTCCATTCCCTAACCCTAACCCTAACCTGAAACCTAACCATGACACTCACCCGAAACTTTACCCTCACCCGTGTCCTAATTTTAACCAGTACATCAACACTAACCCATGCCCTCTAACGTACGCCAACCCTAAGCCATTGCCGTACCCTAACCTGTACCCTAATCAATCCCCATTCCCTAACCCTAACCCTTAACGTGACCCTCTTCCGAGGCCTTACCCTCACCCGTGCCCTAATCGTAAGCAGTACACTAACATTAACTAGTGACCTCACACGTACACTAAACCTTAAGCGTTGTGGTACCCTAAACTGTGCCCTAATATCTCCCCATTCCCTAACCCTAACCCTAACCCGAATTCTATCCCTGACCCTCACCCGAAACCTTACCCTCACCCGTGCCCTAATCCTAACCAGGACACCAACACTAACTTGTGACCTCACACGTACGCTAACCCTTAATCGTTGTCGTACCATAAACTGTACCCTAATCCCTCCCCATTCCCTAACCCTAACCCTAACCCGAATCCTAACCCTGACCCTCACCTGAAGCCTTACCCTCACCCGTGCCCTAATCTTAACCAGGACACTAACACTAACCCTTGCCCTCACACGAACGCTAACCCTTAAGCACTCTCGTACCCTAAGCTGTACCCTAATCCCTCTGCATTCCTTAACCCTAACCCTAACCCTAATCCTAACCCTGACCCTCACCCGAAGCCTTACCCTCACCCGTGCCCTAATCTTAACCAGGACACCAACACTAACTCGTGCCCTCACACGTACGCTAAACCTTAAGCGTTGTCGTACCCTAAATTGTACCCTAATCCCTCCGCATTCCTTAACCCTAACCCTAACCCCATCCCTAAACCTGACCCACTTCCGATGCCTTACCCTAACCAATGCCCTAATCTTAACCAGGACACAAACACTAACTCATGCCCTCAAACGTACGCTAACCCTTAAGCATTGTCGTACCCTATGCTGTACCCTAATCCCTCCCCATTCCCTAACCCTAACCCTAAGCGAAACCCTGAAGGTGACCCTTTTCCGAGGCCTTACCCTCATCGGTGCCGTTGTCTTAACCAGTACACCAACACTAACTCGTGCCCTCACACTTACGCTAACCCTTAAGCATTGTCGTACCCTAACCTGTACCCTAATCCCTCTCCATTCCCTAACCCTAACCCTAACCCGAATCCTAACCCTGACCCCCACCCGAAGCCTTACCCTCACCCGTGCCCTAATCTTAACCAGGACACCAAGACTAACTCGTGCCCTCACACGTATGCTAACACTAAACCGCAGCGGTACCCTAACCTGTACCCTAATCCCTCTCCATTCCCTAACCCTAACCCTAACCTGAAACCTAACCATGACACTCACCCGAAACTTTACCTTCACCCGTATCCTAATTTTAACCAGTACATCAACACTAACCCATGCCCTCTAACGTACGCCAACCCTAAGCCATTGCCGTACCCTAACCTGTACCCTAATCAATCCCCATTCCCTAACCCTAACCCTAACCCTAACCCTTAACGTGACCCTCTTCCGAGACCTTACCCTCACCCGTGCCCTAATCGTAAGCAGTACACTAACACTAACTAGTGACCTCACACGTACGCTAAACCTTAAGCGTTGTGGTACCCTAAACTGTGCCCTAATATCTCCCCATTCCCTAACCCTAACCCTAACCCGAATTCTATCCCTGACCCTCACCCAAAACCTTACCGTCACCCGTGCCCTAATCTTAACCAGGACACCAACACTAACTTGTGCCCTCACACGTACGCTAACCCTTAATCGTTGTCATACCCTAAACTGTACCCTAATCCCTCCCCATTCCCTAACCCTAACCCTAACCCGAATCCTAACCCTGACCCTCACCTGAAGCCTTACCCTCACCCGTGCCCTAATCTTAACCAGTACACTAACACTAACCCTTGCCCTCACACGAACGCTAACCCTTAAGCACTGTCGTACCCTAAGCTGTACCCTAATCCCTCCCCATTCCTTAACCCTAACCCTAACCCGAATCCTAACCCTGACCCTCACCCGAAGCCTTACCCTCACCCGTGCCCTAATCTTAACCAGGACACCAACACTAACTCGTGCCCTCACACGTACGCTAAACCTTAAGCGTTGTCGTACCCTAAATTGTACCCTAATCCCTCCCCATTCCTTAACCCTAACCCTAACCCCATCCCTAAACCTGACCCACTTCCGATGCCTTACCCTAACCAATGCCCTAATCTTAACCAGGACACAAGCACTAACTCATGCCCTCAAACGTACGCTAACCCTTAAGCATTGTCGTACCCTATGCTGTACCCTAATCCCTCCCCATTCCCTAACCCTAACCCTAAGCGAAACCCTGAAGGTGACACTTTTCCGAGGCCTTACCCTCATCGGTGCCGTTGTCTTAACCAGTACACCAACACTAACTCGTGCCCTCACACTTACGCTAACCCTTAAGCATTGTCGTACCCTAACCTGTACCCTAATCAGTCTCCATTCCCTAACCCTAACCCTAACCCGAATCCTAACCCTGACCCTCACCCGAAGCCTTACCCTCACCCGTGCCCTAATCTTAACCAGGACACCAAGACTAACTCGTGCCCTCACACGTACGCTAACACTAAACCGCAGCGGTACCTTAACCTGTACCCTAATCCGTCTCCATTCCCTAACCCTAACCCTAACCTGAAACCTAACCATGACACTCACCCGAAACTTTACCCTCACCCGTGTCCTAATTTTAACCAGTACATCAACACTAACCCATGCCCTCTAACGTACGCCAACCCTAAGCCATTGCCGTACCCTAACCTGTACCCTAATCAATCCCCATTCCCTAACCCTAACCCTTAACGTGACCCTCTTCCGAGGCCTTACCCTCACCCGTGCCCTAATCGTAAGCAGTACACTAACATTAACTAGTGACCTCACACGTACACTAAACCTTAAGCGTTGTGGTACCCTAAACTGTGCCCTAATATCTCCCCATTCCCTAACCCTAACCCTAACCCGAATTCTATCCCTGACCCTCACCCGAAACCTTACCCTCACCCGTGCCCTAATCCTAACCAGGACACCAACACTAACTTGTGACCTCACACGTACGCTAACCCTTAATCGTTGTCGTACCATAAACTGTACCCTAATCCCTCCCCATTCCCTAACCCTAACCCTAACCCGAATCCTAACCCTGACCCTCACCTGAAGCCTTACCCTCACCCGTGCCCTAATCTTAACCAGGACACTAACACTAACCCTTGCCCTCACACGAACGCTAACCCTTAAGCACTCTCGTACCCTAAGCTGTACCCTAATCCCTCTGCATTCCTTAACCCTAACCCTAACCCTAATCCTAACCCTGACCCTCACCCGAAGCCTTACCCTCACCCGTGCACTAATCTTAACCAGGACACCAACACTAACTCGTGCCCTCACACGTACGCTAAACCTTAAGCGTTGTCGTACCCTAAATTGTACCCTAATCCCTCCCCATTCCTTAACCCTAACCCTAACCCCATCCCTAAACCTGACCCACTTCCGATGCCCTACCCTAACCAATGCCCTAATGTTAACCAGGACACAAACACTAACTCATGCCCTCAAAAGTACGCTAACCCTTAAGCATTGTCGTACCCTATCCTGTACCCTAATCCCTCCCCATTCCCTAACCCTAACCCTAAGCGAAACCCTGAACGTGACCCTTTTCCGAGGCCTTACCCTCATCGGTGCCGTTGTCTTAACCAGTACACCAACACTAACTCGTGCCCTCAAACTTACGCTAACCCTTAAGCATTGTCGTACCCTAACCTGTACCCTAATCCCTCTCCATTCCCTAACCCTAACCCTATCCCGAATCCTAACCCTGACCCTCACCAGAAGCCTTACCCTCACCCGTGCCCTAATCTTAACCAGGACACCAAGACTAACTCGTGCCCTCACACGTATGCTAACACTAAATCGCAGCGGTACCCTAACCTGTACCCTAATCCCTCTCCATTCCCTAACCCTAACCCTAACCTGAAACCTAACCATGACACTCACCCGAAACTTTACCCTCACCCGTGTCCTAATTTTAACCAGTACATCAACACTAACCCATGCCCTCTAACGTACGCCAACCCTAAGCCATTGCCGTACCCTAACCTTTACCCTAATCAATCCCCATTCCCTAACCCTAACCCTAACCCTAACCCTTAACGTGACCCTCTTCCGAGACCTTACCCTCACCCGTGCCCTAATCGTAAGCAGTACACTAACACTAACTAGTGACCTCACACGTACGCTAAACCTTAAGCGTTGTGGTACCCTAAACTGTGCCCTAATATCTCCCCATTCCCTAACCCTAACCCTAACCCGAATTCTATCCCTGACCCTCACCCAAAACCTTACCCTCACCCGTGCCCTAATCTTAACCAGGACACCAACACTAACTTGTGCCCTCACACGTACGCTAACCCTTATTCGTTGTCGTACCCTAAACTGTACCCTAATCCCTCCCCATTCCCTAACCCTAACCCTAACCCGAATCCTAACCCTGACCCTCACCTGAAGCCTTACCCTCACCCGTGCCCTAATCTTAACCAGGACACTAACACTAACCCTTGCCCTCACACGAACGCTAACCCTTAAGCACTGTCGTACCCTAAGCTGTACCCTAATCCCTCTGCATTCCTTAACCCTAACCCTAACCCGAATCCTAACCCTGACCCTCACCCGAAGCCTTACCCTCACCCGTGCCCTAATCATAACCAGGACACCAACACTAACTCGTGCCCTCACACGTACGCTAAACCTTAAGCGTTGTCGTACCCTAAATTGTACCCTAATCCCTCCCCATTCCTTAACCCTAACCCTAACCCCATCCCTAAACCTGACCCACTTCCGATGCCTTACCCTAACCAATGCCCTAATCTTAACCAGGACACAAACACTAACTCATGCCCTCAAACGTACGCTAACCCTTAAGCATTGTCGTACCCTATGCTGTACCCTAATCCCTCCCCATTCCCTAACCCTAACCCTAAGCGAAACCCTGAAGGTGACCCTTTTCCGAGGCCTTACCCTCATCGGTGCCGTTGTCTTAACCAGTACACCAACACTAACTCGTGCCCTCACACTTACGCTAACCCTTAAGCATTGTCGTACCCTAACCTGTACCCTAATCCCTCTCCATTCCCTAACCCTAACCCTAACCCGAATCCTAAACCTGACCCTCACCCGAAGCCTTACCCTCACCCGTGCCCTAATCTTAACCAGGACACCAAGACTAACTCGTGCCCTCACACGTACGCTAACACTAAACCGCAGCGGTACCCTAACCTGTACCCTAATCCCTCTCCATTCCCTAACCCTAACCCTAACCTGAAACCTAACCATGACACTCACCCGAAACTTTACCCTCACCCGTGTCCTAATTTTAACCAGTACATACACACTAACCCATGCCCTCTAACGTACGCCAACCCTAAGCCATTGCCGTACCCTAACCTGTACCCTAATCAATCCCCATTCCCTAACCCTAACCCTAACCCTAACCATTAACGTGACCCTCTTCCGAGGCCTTACCCTCACCCGTGCCCTAATCGTAAGCAGTACACTAACACTAACTAGTGACCTCACACGTATGCTAAACCTTAAGCGTTGTGGTACCCTAAACTGTGCCCTAATATCTCCCCATTCCCTAACCCTAACCCTAACCCGAATTCTATCCCTGACCCTCACCCGAAACCTTACCCTCACCCGTGCCCTAATCTTAACCAGGACACCAACACTAACTTGTGCCCTCACACGTACGCTAACCCTTAATCGTTGTCGTACCCTAAACTGTACCCTAATCCCTCCCCATTCCCTAACCCTAACCCTAACCCGAATCCTAACCCTGACCCTCACCTGAAGCCTTACCCTCACCCGTGCCCTAATCTTAACCAGGACACTAACACTAACCCTTGCCCTCACACGAACGCTAACCCTTAAGCACTGTCGTACCCTAAGCTGTACCCTAATCCCTCTGCATTCCTTAACCCTAACCCTAACCCGAATCCTAACCCTGACCCCCACCCGAAGCCTTACCCTCACCCGTGCCCTAATCTTAACCAGGACACCAACACTAACTCGTGCCCTCACACGTACGCTAAACCTTAAGCGTTGTCGTACCCTAAATTGTACCCTAATCCCTCCCCATTCCTTAACCCTAACCCTAACCCCATCCCTAAACCTGACCCACTTCCGATGCCTTACCCTAACCAATGCCCTAATCTTAACCAGGACACAAACACTAACTCATGCCCTCAAACGTACGCTAACCCTTAAGCATTGTCGTACCCTATGCTGTACCCTAATCCCTCCCCATTCCCTAACCCTAACCCTAAGCGAAACCCTGAAGGTGACCCTTTTCCGAGGCCTTACCCTCATCGGTGCCGTTGTCTTAACCAGTACACCAACACTAACTCGTGCCCTCACACTTACGCTAACCCTTAAGCATTGTCGTACCCTAACCTGTACCCTAATCAGTCTCCATTCCCTAACCCTAACCCTAACCCGAATCCTAACCCTGACCCTCACCCGAAGCCTTACACTCACCCGTGCCCTAATCTTAACCAGGACACCAAGACTAACTCGTGCCCTCACACGTACGCTAACACTAAACCGCAGCGGTACCTTAACCTGTACCCTAATCCGTCTCCATTCCCTAACCCTAACCCTAACCTGAAACCTAACCATGACACTCACCCGAAACTTTACCCTAACCCGTGTCCTAATTTTAACCAGTACATCAACACTAACCCATGCCCTCTAACGTACACCAACCCTAAGCCATTGCCGTACCCTAACCTGTACCCTAATCAATCCCCATTCCCTAACCCTAACCCTTAACGTGACCCTCTTCCGAGGCCTTACCCTCACCCGTGCCCTAATCGTAAGCAGTACACTAACATTAACTAGTGACCTCACACGTACACTAAACCTTAAGCGTTGTGGTACCCTAAACTGTGCCCTAATCCCTCTCCATTCCCTAACCCTAACCCTAACCCGAATCCTAACCCTGACCCTCACCCGAAGCCTTACCCTCACCCGTGCCCTAATCTTAACCAGGACACCAAGACTAACTCGTGCCCTCAAACGTA